>JALHBX010000594.1:0-44386 GCA_024340025.1 Tolypocladium tundrense | reverse complement strand
GCCGCGGCCAACGCGACCGCCACCGGCACCGACAGCCCCGGCGCCACGAGCAGCGCCTCGGCGGCCGGGCCAGGCCGCGCGCACGCCAACCCGCTGGGCCGCGTGGGACACCTCGCCAGGCACCTGTGGCGAGGGCGCGCGCGCGCATGAGCACGACGACGGAGACGCCTGCGGGGTGCTTGGCTGGTGGGACATGCTGTGTGACGGCGTCGCCCCGACGCGCCCGAGCAACAACAAACAACACCCTTGAAATACCATGCACGGCCGGGGGCCACGGACCCTGCATCCCGGGACTCTGCAGTCCGTATCTACGAGTACGCATTCGGGACGAGCACGCGGCATGTGACGGCGGTAGCAAGAAAAGGCCTGTGGTATCAATTGACTCTTTCCAGAATCGCCGGTCCCCGTCTGATGTCCATCTCCCTCTCTACCTGGCACCCGTATACTCCCATTCCTCGGCCGGCCAGCCTCTGGCCACCGCAATCGCGGCTTGGCCTCCCCGGCAGGCTGATGTCCCTCGTAAGGAACACCCGTCTCGTGCTCGAGGGGCCATTCTCCTCGGCCGGGAAGAGTCGCACAAGAAATAAATACTTGATCGAGGTTGAAAAATGCCTCCAATGTCCGTCCGATAACGCCGTTGGTTTGCCACCCCAAAGTGGTGCGCGCCTGCGATGCGACGGCGGTAGACGTCCCCGTCTACTCTCCCGGCACCCCGGAGGCGGGCAGTACCATCCAGAAAAGAGTCGTGAGGTGCTAAATCGTGTACAGGCGACCTCTATTTGTGCACATTCCGACACTCCCGAAACCCCGTTGAAATCCAAGTGGGATAGCCGTCCCAGAGGTGAAAGCGAACAATGCGTCAAATGCGCCCAAAAACGCCCAGTCCTTTTGGCGGCGCGCCCTAGTACTCGTAGAAATCGGAGCGCGGCCGTGATGGCTGCTTGAAACGAAGATGTGGAGAGTGGAGACGCCCGCGCAGCGCCACCCGTGAGTTATTAGGCATTAGGTGAGGTGTAACCGAGCAATCGCCTCGCCTCCCCCTCCTCATGAGCCGGCCTCCTGGCACTCCACAGCCATGGCCAGGGCGTCGAGGCCGCTACTAGGCGTCCTCGCAGCCGCTGGGCGGCCCAGGAGGGGAAGGTTCATGCCGCGCATGTCCCAGGCGGCGCCGTTTGGCGAGGGCATCGGGTACTGCTGCTGCTGCTGCTCGCTCTCCCAGTGCGATGGCGCATCGCGGCTTCCGATGCTGCTCGTCGTCGTTGACGAGCGGCTCCGGCTCGAGGCGGTTGAGTTGCGGCGCGCCTCGGCCAGGGCCGCCTTGTGCGCACGGGCGCTGCCCGACGAGCGGCTCTTGTCCTTGTAGTGCGTTTCCAGGTGCTGCTTCATGTTGTCGGCGCGCGTGAACTTCTTCTGGCATCCCGGGTACGTGCACTGCACCGCCTTTTCGGCCGTGTGGATCTTGGAGTGGCGCGAGGCGTGGCCCGACGTGGTGAACGTCTTTTCGCAGCCGTGGCTGTCGCGATACCGACAAGGGTACCGCTTGCCGGGCCGCTGCTGCTCGGCCATCGCTGGCGTCGCCGAGCTGTCGTCGTCGAACGACGCCGACCTGCTGCTGTCCGCGTAGGCGGGGCGCTTGGCCGGGGGCGCATCGACGGGGTAGAGAGAACCTCGCGAGTAGGCGTAGTCCACCGAGGGCGTCAGGGGGGACATGGGGTCGTTGCTCATCTGCGAGTCGTAGGAGTCTGATCGCAGGAGCTCTGGCGTGTTTGGCGATGACGAGTTGCTGCGGGGGCTGGGGTACGGGCGAGGGGGGGCATGTCCGGAGGACTGGAAGGCCATCGGCTGCTGCTGCCGGTACTTGGTGAAGCCGGCGCTGTCATCGTTGAGGAGCGAGACCTGACGGCCCGCGGCGTCGCGAGCTTGCATGTCTGCGGAGTTGGTGGTCGAGACGTCCGGGCTGGGCGGTTTCGTGCTAAGCGGCCTTGGATGGAGCGATTGCCTGCGCTCTCCAAGTGGCTTGCCGTTGGCGGTTCGAGGCTGCAGTGAAATCAAGCTCCCGACGGAAGCGCGCCAGAGGCCGGGATAGAGAGACCCTGCAGTGCGGCGTTGGGCGGTCGTGGAAGGCGACAGTGGTGACGCCAATGACGAGAGGCGCTTGGGTGGTGATGATGATGGTGGCGTCTGCTGCTGCAACGATGGACAGGCAATAGCACGGTGCGTTGGAAAATGGCAATCTGCTTCCGTCTCTGCTGCAGCTGTTGAATGGGGGTTGAAACGGTTGCGAGCCGAGTCCTGGTGGCGACGTCTGCTAGCAGCGGTCGGGGAACGGCGCTGTTGGGCTGGATGAGTCGAACGGCCGGGCTGAGGGTGGCGATGTCGAATGCGAGGGCAGCGGTGTGCCTGGAGGGACCAAGAATGGGATTCTTATGGAGGATGGTGGGAGAAGGAGAAAGGGCGAGGTGCGAGAGCGAGAAGAGGAGAGGAGAGCTCGGGTGGGGAGAAGCAGACGGAGAGGGATGGAGGGAGGGATGGAGTTTTGGCCAAACCGGCGTGTCGCGCATGAAACCCATTTTGGAGATCGACGGGATCGAGGCGTCGCTGCTGTGCTGGTGCTGTGCTGGTGCTGTGCTGGTGCCGGCGCTGGCGCTGGTGGGTGCTGCTGGAGAGCAGGGACGGGGACCCCAGGGCACCCAAGAACGGCGTACGGGGCATACGAGGAGCAGCGCCAGCGCCGGCGCCAGCGCCAGCAGTGCACCCACCCACACGCTGCACCCGACTGGACACCCACAGTGACCCACGCCCGCAGAACCCACTGCCACCCCCCGGGATCCGCCCCGACCCCCCCAGACGCCCCCCCAATCCGCTGCGGCTCCCACTGCTCCAAGTAGGCTGGGCAGCTGGACGACGCCTGGAAACCCTTAGCCCGACAGGGGACAGGGGCCAAGCCGGAAAGGGTCTGCGGAGCCCGGAGGTCACTGGCTTGTACCGCGCAGCTGGCCATGCATGTATCTGTGAGCCTTGACTCGTACTCCGTCCCCCCCCGTTCTGTCGCGTCCAGAGCTCTGCCTGTGTCCAGAGCTTTGGCCAGCCGATGCTTCCAACTGGCTTCCTTTTTTTTCCTGTTGCCCGCGGGCTGGCATGCGCCGTCAGGCAGTGACCATGGACGGTATGCGCCTGTCGGCCACGAAATCCGCCATTGGCCCCGGTGGTTCCTCCGGCGAGCCAACCATTTGCTTGGCGAATGAATGCAAAGCACTCTATCACCAGTCTGCTTCGTACGGATAATAAGGCATCACATCATCCATCCCTCGCGAACGGGCTGTCCCTGCGTTGCCCCAGCAAATCTCGCTGCACAAGCTGATTATTCTCCTTTCCACTTGGCAAATCTCTCGCCGTCTCCCCCTCTCCAAGGGGTTTCCTTGGGGAAATCAGCGGGGCGACCAGTGGAACCGGCCTGCCTCTCTGCGCACGAGTGCTGTACGATACTGTACGATACTCGTAAGATAGGCAGTGATCTCGCCACCAGAATCTCGATTGTGAGCATGTCCTGCGTGGTCCACCGGGCCCTTTGCTAGGGCAGGGGGCCGGGTAGGAATACTCCGTACTCCGTACCTACGAGTACTCGTACCGGAGCCTTGACCCTCCACGCGCATCTTCGACCCGCTGGGCTCTCTGCGCCTGGCCGGTGCAATTCCAACGCATACCTACCGTATCTTACGGGCACAGTGGCTCGACTCAAGGCTGCCAAGCCCTGATGCATCATCATCTCGGGAGATTCCTGCCTAGGGCCGGTGGTCCATCATCCGGCAGCATCATCCGGCAGCATCACCAGGCCTCGTACGTAGAACAGACTGCGGTCAGACAGTGGTCCCGATATCCTGGGTCGCTATTTCAAGGGCAGCACCAGCAGCGCTGACAGGGCGGGCTGCAGCGGGTCGCCCGGGGGCCGTGCTTCTGAGTTCTGCCTTTGGCCTTCGTCGCAAACGGGCAGCGGGGAGCTGACGCCTCGTCCAGATCCAGGGTCGCGCCAGGGTCCAGCCAGGTCCGTCCGTCACTCGCGCGCCAGCCAATAATCGGGCAGATTGAAAACCGTCGAGCCTGCCAGGTACTTGGGGTACATGGACGGGCTTGGGCCGCCAGCCGAACGCTCCATAACACCGCCACGGACTACCTTGCCTGTACTTGGGCCTCTACCACGGCATGCCATTCTTTCACAAGGCCATGGTTGTTGTCGATGCATTTCCCCCCCTCCCGCTCCGGCTTCAAGCTCGATGATGTTTTTGACTTTTTGACTTTGCGCCTTTTCACTCGTTCTGCCGACATTTGCGCAACCCGGCGCTTTAACTAGGCGCGGCGACGGGGTGTTTCCTCCGCCTCCGGAAGGTCACTTTTCGCAGCTTTCCTGGCCGACGCGGTCGTCTTGTCTTGCCCTGACGTCAACGCGAGAAGCTGGAGCTATCCAGAGCTATCCAGTTCGGGGTCTGGGACCCCGTGAACAGCCGCGTCCGCCGGCCCGTCGACGTCACACGAACCGTCGTCGGTGGAGTGCAAAGCAGTCGTGGATGGTAAGAAGAAAACTCCTGCAGTTCCGTTTCGGTCCCACGAGGGGCCTGGGGTTGACAAGCCCGGGGAGGGAGGGGTGGCTTGGGTGGGCTGCAGAAGCTTCGAGGTACACAGAGCCATGGTGAGTCGTAAATGTCGTTCCCTCGACTCTGAAGATGACTGACGGAAAATCCATCATCGTTAACTGGGCGAGTCAGAAGCTGATCGGGCAGTACGGCCAAGAGCCACAGCTCTTCGATCCGCGGATTTCGGGTATTGACTGGCAAGGTATTCGGAGATGCGATGTGATGCCAGGGGAGCTGTGATGCAGCAAAGCAGATGGTGCGGGGCACGAACGACTGCGAAAATGCCTCCGTCCAGGCTTCCCGTGCGTACTCCCGTTCCTGGCGGCTTGCTGAAGGCACGGCTGGATAGAACAGGCGAAAAAACGATGGCGCCACCAAAGAGAGGAAACAACCGGGTGGCCAATCTGTCATCCCACAACGTCGTGTTGGTGGCAACGAGCGACCAGTGAGCATCACGGCGATGCTGCTCACTCCTGCCACGACGGAAGCACAAAGAAATCACGTATACCACCTTCCACCCAGGACACGATCGAGGATCGAGGAGACGAGAAGGAAAACCTCGAAATGGGGAACTGGGGGCGCCAGCAGCAGCAGCGAAAGGTTCATCGACGTCGGCCGTGTCCGGCAATGATGATCGCTGCATCGAGCAAGAGCAGAAAAGGCCGCGGACCTAGCGATCCTGCTCCTGCCGTTGTCAGAAACGCTCCTGTTCCTTGGAATCGAACCGAGTTTCGAGGACCTGACCCCTTGGGCGACCGATCGAGATTCCGCTCCTCTTTGGCCAATGGGGGGCGACAGCGACGCAGACGAGACCTGTGGCGCCCCCAAATCAAGAGTCGCCCCGCTCCCGCCCCGCCAACCCATAACCTGCAACCCGCAAAACCTAGCAAAACCTAGCAGGGCAGAGAAGGAACGAAAGGGCTCTTGAGTTGCACCCAGGCTGGCACCTTTTGGTCGACTGGGCAGAAAAGCGGGCAAGATGCACAGACGCCGAAAGGGGAAGTAGGTACTCCGTACGAGTACGAGTACTCGTAGCAGGCACAACTGGCAGCCCGAAAGCCACTTGCCTGTGGCTGACATGTTCATACAGAGAAAGGAATGCCACGCCCTGGTGTGATTGCAGCACCTAGTCCAATCCCGCGCTACTTCGTACAAAGTACACACAGTCACCCCTCCACCCCTCCAGCTCCCAAGAGTGTATTTCGAGCATCACAATGCTGCCCTGGCGCTCGATTTCGCCATATGAGGACATCAAGTGACCCCGGAATCGGGCAGCATGGACATGTCCCTGCAAACCCGTCCATGCAAACCCGTCCCTGCAAACCCCTCGGCCCTGGGCAGGGCCCTGGCAGGCACGGGCCCGAAGCTGCGCCTGATGAACCCTCGACTCTCATTCTCCACCATGGCCAGCTCCGGAAGCGATGCTAGTGCTGCTGCTCTTGCCAGCACGGCCATGTCCCGCGCTGAAGCTTTCCAGGCAAACCTTCATGCGAGCTCCCGGCCCCATCCGAATGTAATGTCCCTCGACTCCCCGTCAGAGCTGTCACCGAGTGTCGCGGTCATACGTTCAGGCCTCGTAGGACCCTGAAAGCAGCTCCCCGTGCGACCGCATCCGGCGATGCTTTCCAGCCCTTCCGCCTTCCAGATCTTTTCCCCCAGGGCCTTTGCGTCCCTGTCCCTGCGACCGTTGGGGTCTCAACATCGCACGGCCGTGCGCTCACTCTTCCCCCCTTGCCCCATCATGCCGTTTGTCTTGACCGACTGTCCATCTCCCGCGCACAGGGACTCCAGCCACCGCGCCCCCCAGAGGGGAAAGGAAGTGAGAGGCGACGGCCCTGATGCCCTGCGTCAACGACGTCATAGACGCGAAAGCTCCCGCCAAGGCCCGCGACTGACGACACAAAACAGGTTGCTCCCCCCCCACTCGATTTCTTCTAGGGGGTGTGCCTTCGCAGTTCTGCGGTTGGGTCCCAGCGGGTCAGCGGGCCACGGGGCCAGTGGGCGTTCCGTAGGTGCTCCGTACGGATACTCCGTACCTACAGCAGGGTCCCGCTCTGGGCCGGGTCGACCGCGATGGCGGCGGGGGCCCTGAAATAATACCACTTGCCAAGATTCTTTATGTCCCGATGGCGGGTTTTCTAGAGGCAAGTCCAAGGGCGGGGAGAGGGTCGCAAGCACAAGTGGATGCGGCGCGATGCGCTTCAGGGTGCAGTAGGAGACGGACGATCCGGATATGTGCGGACGGGATGCTGACGCTGACGCTGACAGATGACCCCGGTGCGGACGCTGCGGAGCACGTGGGGAGCATCGTTTCCTGGCAGGCGACCTCGCGGCTGCTGTACGTCTCATGCTGTGCAACCGCGTTTCCTGCCAGAGAGCGCCCACGCGACTTGCCCGTAATCGACTTGCCCATGCTCATCTTGCCGACAAAGCAGACGTGGTCAAATAGTGTAGTTGACGCTTTTGCATGTGGGCGATGCTGTTCGCTTGCGTTTCCCATCACCATGTTGGTTGACCATGACGACGTCTAACCCGTTTCTTTTCATTAGATAACTCATTTTGCCAATGAAGAGGGCTCGTAGCCTTAGCCGCCGAGAAGACTGTGCCCACGTGCGTATCGTACACCCACGCGTGGGACCCCTGAAGAGCTCTCCTCCCTCGCCGCCTGCCCTCCCTTCTGGAAACGCCCTGTTCGCCGAATGGTCTATAACCGCCTTCTGGATGTCCCCAGGTACCATCGCGCCGTAGGCGCCAACTGACGAGGATGGTAGTTCGCCAAGAAAAAAAAGGAAAAAAGGGGGAGGCGTCCGGTCTCGGCAGCCTCCCGTCCACACCGTTCCCGCAGCAACCGCCCAGCGAGGCCCCTAAAAGCGAGTCGCGTTCCGCGATCCGAGCGGCGCTCATAGAACATCTCATTGCCTCCGGCTCGGCGGCGGTCCCATCTTCGAGGCACCGGTATCGACCCGCTTGGACGCCGGCAGCTCTGGCACCTTGAACCCGCCGTTCGAGTTCGAGCCCGAGCCTGCCCCAACCTGCGTAAACGAACCGCCCTTGAACCACCGGTCTTCCTCGGCCTTTCGCTTCCTGCTAAGTTCCGCTTGCATCTTGGGGTCGACCAGCTCCAAGCCCTGCACAGGAGTAAACGTGATGGACGAGGTCGTGCCGACTGACCCTCCCGCGGCGCTTCCTACGCCGGCCGCACGGAGACCCTTGCCTCCCAAGTCCATACCGCCAGGTTGGCCAAACGCCCCAATGCTGGAGGCGGCGCCGCCTCCCGTGTTGCCTCCCCAGCCCTTGTTTTTCGCGCTGAGCTTCGCTCGAGTGCGGCTGTCGACCTGCAGGGCTCGGATCCTGCCGTCGTTTTGCTGTCCGATCATGCCCATGCCCACGGTGCCCTCTCCGGTGCCGTAGCCGACTTCCTTCTCCTCCTTGCCGAAGACCATGCGGTTCTGTGCCTTGCGCAGATCGGTCATGGCCAGCGCCTCCTTAGCCTTTCTCGCTCGCCGACCACCTCGTTTTCGCGAAGGCTTTTCGTCCGGTATGGGAAGAGCCCGATGGCCCTTGTTTGGCGGAGGCTCCGTAAGTTTCTCGAGCCGCTCGAGACACGCCGACTTCAGGTTATCACCGGTGCTCCCGTCGGGGCTGGAGTGAATCCTGTCCACTCGGGCCGCCAGCACGAGCTTCGCCGCAACGATCCTCATGGCCTGTTTCTTCAGGTCGTTTGGAATGTGTTGGATCATCTCCGAGTGGTACAGATATCCTTGCTGGCGGATTCCGATGTTCGTGGCCAGACCTGCCTGTCTCTTCTTGGAACCCCACGAGGGGAGGTTGCAAGCCGGAGTCTTGGACAGGCCAGTGAGGCCGCCGGCTGCGTTGAGAAGCTGCGCGGCCGTGAGAGACCCGATGAGGGTCGTCAGGTTGGGTGCAAACAGAGTCATTCGTGATTGTACGTATTCCATCAGAGTATGCTTGGCCTTGTGAAGAGAAATCGTCATGTCGCAAGCCAGTCGAACGCGCTGTAGCTCTTCCTCGCTCATTTCTTCGCCCTTGGAAGTCGTCGCTTCCACCGTCACAATCATGAGGGACGGCCCATCCAAAACAGCTTTGAGGCCCATGCCCATGGGATTGTCTGTGGACGTCTGAAGAGCCTTGATGCTTTCCGAGTCCAGGGGCCCGTTGCCAATGATGGTCACCACCTTGGCATATTCCAGCGGCGTGGTGACGAGCCTTTCGAGTTCCGGGAATCGTGTCGAGTAGTGGTCGCGTATGAACTTGTGGACGAGGGCCACCTCACCGTCTATCATGGTCGACAGGCTGTTTGACTGCGTCAACAGGCTGTATTCGGGATGGTCCTCGATGTTTCCGATGACCGACGTCTGTGTGGAGGACTGGGCTCGGTAATGTGCAATTTTCTGTAGCATTGGAACCAAACTGTTAGGGCTATCTCTCCAGGAGCTGATGTAAACGCGCCGTCTCCCAGGGTTGACGTCTTGGAAATGGGAAGGCTTACCTCGAGAACTGGCTGCAGCGTCTGCATCAGGCTGGCCACGCTGCGGACGTCCTTGACCGCACCCAGCTGCATCTTCTCCACCCTGGCCTTGGTCGCCTCGGCATCTTGCAGGTCAGGCAAGTCGTTGTGGTCGTCTGGCGAGTCGTCCTTGACGCCATTTTCACCATCCACGTCCATGGAATCGCGCTCGCCGTCTGGGTTCTCGTTCTCGGCTGATACGAGGCCATCGTTCTCCTCCTCGGCCTCATCCCCTGAGCTCCCAAAGTCGTTGAGCAGTTCGTCCGCGACTGTCGACATGGCGGCGGCTTTTTGCTCACAGCTCGCGACTGGAGGCGTTGTGGTCGTGGTCGAGAGAGAGAGTTGGAGAGAAGAAGTCGGAATAATTTATTGCCTGGCAGCGAGGCTGAGGTGAACGCCACCTGCGCGACTTGGTCTGTGCACCACCAGCAAATCTTATCGGCGATAAGACGCCACCCCAAATTTTGAGCCTCGCGAAGCACCACATCGCAACCACCAGCACATCGCCTCGCCCACCCGCCATCAATCCTCACCTCTACGCGCTTCAGATCCCCCTTCACAATGGAGTCGGCGAGGGGACCTCCGAGGGTCAAGAACAAGGCCGCGGCGCCCGTGCAGATCAGCGCCGAGCAGCTCCTCCGCGAGGCCGTCGACCGACAGGAGGTCTCCCTTCAGGCCCCCACGCAACGATTCAGCGATCTTGAGGAGCTGCACGAGTACCAGGGCAGGAAGCGCAAGGAGTTTGAAGACTACGTGAGGCGGAACCGCGTCAGCCTTCACAACTGGACGCAGTATTCGTCATGGGAGCTCGAACAGAAGGAGTTTGCGCGCGCGCGCTCCGTCTTCGAGCGAGCGCTCGATGTTCTCCCCCACAGCATCCAGCTATGGATACGGTACATCGAGGCGGAGATGAAGTCGCGGAACATCAACCACTCGCGGAATCTTCTCGACCGTGCCGTCGCTATACTGCCCCGTGTCGACAAGCTGTGGTACAAATATGTCTACATGGAGGAGATGCTGGGCAACATCCCAGGCACCCGACAGGTGTTTGACCGATGGATGCAATGGCAGCCAGACGAGGCGGCGTGGAGCGCGTATATCAAGCTGGAGAAGAGGTACGGCGAATACGACAGGGCACGCGACATCTTCCGGACCTTTACGATGGTCCATCCCGAACCCCGGAACTGGATCAAGTGGGCCAAGTTCGAGGAGGAGTTTGGCACCAGCGACCTGGTGCGGGAGGTGTTTGGGCTGGCAGTGGAAGCGTTGGGCGACGAGTTTGTCGACGAGAGGCTGTTCATCGCCTACGCCAGATTCGAGGCCAAGCTGAAAGAGTACGAGCGCTCCAGGGCCATATACAAGTATGCCCTCGACCGCCTCCCGCGGTCCAAGTCGATGGTCCTGCACAAGGCATACACGACCTTTGAGAAGCAGTTTGGCGACAAGGACGGCGTCGAGGACGTGGTGTTGTCGAAGCGGAGAAAACACTACGAGGAGCAAGTCAAGGAGAACTCCAAGAACTACGACGCCTGGTTCGACTATGCCGGGCTGGAAGAGTCGTCTGGGGATGCCGACCGCATCCGAGACGTCTACGAGAGGGCAGTCGCCCAAGTACCGCCCACCCAGGAGAAGCGGCATTGGCGGAGGTACATCTACCTCTGGATATTCTACGCCATCTGGGAGGAGCTCGAGGGCAAGGACGTCGAGCGGGCGCGGCAAATATACAACACGTGCCTGGGCCTGATACCGCACAAGCGGTTTACGTTTGCCAAGATGTGGCTGCTCGCGGCCCAGTTCGAGGTCCGGCAGGGCGAGCTGACGGCCGCGAGGAAGCTGCTCGGCCGGGCCATCGGCATGTGCCCCAAGGACAAGATCTTTAACGGCTACGTCGAGCTCGAGCGCAAGCTGTTCGAGTTTGCGCGGTGCCGGACGCTGTACGAGAAGCACATCGAGTTCAACCCGGCCAACTGCCAGACGTGGATCAGGTTCGCGGAGCTCGAGCGCGGGCTCGACGACCTGGAGCGGACGCGGGCCATCTTCGAGCTCGCCGTCGGCCAGCCCCAGCTCGACATGCCCGAGCTGCTGTGGAAGGCGTACATTGACTTCGAGGAGGAGGAGGGCGAGTACGAGCGCACGCGCGAGCTGTACGAGCGCCTGCTCGACAAGACGGACCACGTCAAGGTGTGGATCAGCTACGCGCACTTTGAGATCAACATCCCCGAGGACGACCAGCAGGAGGAAGAGCAGGAGCAGGAGCAGGAGCAGGCGGAGCAGCCCGTCAGCGACGAGGCCAAGGCGCGCGCGCGCAAGGTCTTTGAGCGCGCGCACCGCAGCATGCGCGACAAGGACCTCAAGGAGGAGCGCGTGGCGCTGCTCAACGCGTGGCTGTCGTTTGAGCGCACGCACGGCGCCGCCGACGACGTCGACCGCGTGCAGCGGCAGATGCCCCGGCGCACCAAGCGCCGCCGCCGCCTCGACGACGACTCCTTCGAGGAGTACGTCGACTACGTCTTCCCCGTCGACGACCAGCAGGCCAAGAGCCTGTCCAACGTGCTGGCGCTGGCGCAGAAGTGGAAGCAGACGGGCGGGGACCTGTCGGGCGCCGGGTCGTGAGCGCGGCATGGGTGTTTGTTGGGTGGGATATCTATCAGCTCGGTCATGTAGTCAGTCAGTCAGTCAGTCAGTCAGTCGCCTCCCTGTCAGTGTGGCATCACAGTATCCCCGGCCTCTATTCGGCTGCCTCCCCTCATCCGCGTCCCGACCCAGCCAGTTCACCCAGCGTCCGCGCGGGAGGCCCGGGTCGCTACCGTCTCGGAGCCTCCCGCCCGACTCGCCGCGCACCACCTCCCGTTGATCAGGGGTCAGGCCTCGGGGCTTGCGCGCGTGATGTCATCGACGTGGGGTCCAAAACCAGGTTTATGTACAGCACAGTAGGAAGCCACGTTCCGGGCGTTTCTCGGCGGGGCGAATCGTCATGGTCGTCATTCATTCATCGGTGTGCGTCGTACTTCGTACCTTGTCTAGCTACATGTCAAAGCACAGCATCCCATGGAAACCAGAAACGAGCCCGGCCAGCCGTACGGACTGCACGTCCACGCACCGCATCCCGATCCCGGTTCTCTCGGCGGGCTCCGCATCTGGATCGTCTCACCCTGCAGAGCCGTCTTTTCCGGCACCCAGCCAGCTCGTAGCAACACCTCCGGATCCGGTCCCCTAGCCCCTTGTCGTCGTCGTCGTCGTCCAACAGGCGTGGCCAACGCACACCCGCCATGTGCTCATCACTAGCAAACCTGCATGGCCCCTTGCCGCGAGCCCCCTGTCTCTCCGTCGTGGCCTCCCTGGCTCGATGCCGGCTGCCGTGATCCGTCCTCGCGTACGCGCCGGTTTGTCTCCTCGGTTATTGGTAGGGACGGAAGGGGGTTGAGCCACTTAGTGGCGGCGATGGTCTGTCACAGGTCATTTGTCATTAGTCATTCCTCTTTAATACATGCGTGTGCGGTGAAAGAAAGAGAAGAGGATCGTCAACGACGCTCGCGTAACGGAAGGGGCCACGGGAGACATCTGAGGCTTGCTCCACCATGCATCCCAGGTCTCCCTTGTAAAGGTCATGCCACGCAGCACAGCAAAGCCAGTCATCCAAGCAGCTCTTCTCTGTTGGTTCAAGTCGTGTCGATTTGTCTTACCCCCGGCCGTGACGCCGGATGCAGTTCCCGTTCAAGCATGTTGCTGCCGCTTGTGACGAGGGTTGCCTCATTACCAAAGTCATGAAAATCCAGAGGAGTGACCCAGAGTGTTGCAAGGAGCTCAGCACGGCTTCATATTGTCCAGCACAGCCAGACGACGCTTCATCGGCTGTAGCCAATGGGCGGCGCTGGGAGCCTGCCGGTACCATACGGGTTGTCGTCGTAGTACCGTGGCCCGTAGTCGTCGTCAGACTCGTAGCCACCGTAACGTGGCCGTGGACTCGCAGGCAAGCTGTCGGCTCTTCTGTCGCCGCCGTCGGGATCGCGTCCGCCTTTGCGCTTCTCTTCGCGCCGCGCGTGGCGGCGGACCTTTTCTTGCCTGAACTCCTTGCACTCGTGGGCCATCTCCTTGGCTTCCTTCATCTCCCCAATGGCACCTTTGATGCCCAAGGCGGCGATGCCGACTGATGCCGCGTCCTGCATGATGGCCTTGGTCTTGAGCTTCTTGGCCTCGGCCGGGCTGAGACGCCCCTCCTTGACGGCCTTCTGCCGTGCCCGTCTCTTATCCATGCTCTGATAGACTCCATGTGCTGCGTGGATGGTGGCGACGGTTGCAAGACCAGTAGTCAAAATTTGCTTACCTCTCATCTTCTTCGCCCTCCTCTCATCCTCGTCCGAGTCCCCGAGGTCGGATTCCGACTCGTAGCCAGACCGGCTTGCGTCTCGCCGGCGGGACGAGTCCCGGCGGCTGGCGCGGTGCGAGCGCTCCGGCTCGAGGTCCCCTCCTCGGCTGTGGCCACCGTGCCGGCTATCTTCGTCGTACATGTCGTCCGAGTACCGGCGGGAGCGGCGCGGGGGACCGCGGTCGTCAAAGTCGTCCTGCTCACGGCGGCGATGGTCGTCAACGGAATCCGCGGCGCCGCCGCCGATGCCGAGCTTGGCCAAGCTGTTTCGAGCCTTGTCGACCACGCTGCGGCTCCGGCTGCGCTGACGGCGGCGATCTGGGGATGGGCTCCTCGAATCGTAGTCGCGCCCGCGGCTTCGGGACCGCGAGTGATCGAGCACCTTCTTCGCTCCAAAAGCACCGAGTCCAGCTGTAGCCAAGGCAGCGAGGCCGGTCGCGCCGCCGCCGCCGCCGCCACTCTGCGACCGGGCGCGCGAGCGAGAGCGGCTTCGCCCGGTCAGTTTGTCCTCTTCAATGTCCTTCTTGGATCCGTTGATCAGGCGGTTTCCAACCAGACCACCAATGACCGACTCGGCGAGGCCAAGCTTCCCGTGGTTGTCGCTCTGAGCGGCGTCGACAGTGGCCGCGCCGGCAGCGGCGGTGAGGATACGCTTGGTCTTCTCGCCCTTCCAACCGCCGGGCTCCTTGGCCACGCGGAAAGCTTCGGTGGCGCCAGCCAAGAGCGACGCCATGGCAGCCTTCTGAATCTTGTTGGCGCCGGGCCCACGGGAGCGCTCGCGGGAGCCCCCGCGAGACCCGGTCGGGCTGCCGCGCCGGCTGCGGGTATCGGAGCGCTTGTCGTCGCCGCCGCCGCCGCCGGTGAGGGACTTGACGGCCGCCCCCAGGCCGGTGGCAGCGATGGCGCTCTCGAGGAAGTTCTTGTGGCCCTTTTTCTCCTTGGAGCCCTCTTCGTCGTCCGAGTAGTACTCGGTGATGTGTCCCTCACGGCCGCGGTGGAGGATGTACGTCGCCTTCTGGTCCCTCTTGGCCTGCTGCTTGCTGTAGAACTCGGCGCCCTGGTATCCGGCGAGGGCGCCGAAGCCGGCGAGGGCGGCCGTGGAGAGGGCGTTGCGCTGGACGTCGGTGCCGTCCGTCTTGGCCTCGTGGCGGTCGTAGAGCTCCTTGCCGCCTACGAGGAGGGCGGCGCCGGCGACGGCGGCAATGATCTTCTCCTGCTTGGACATGCTCTTGCGCTTGGACGACCTGCGGTCCTCCCCGTCGTAGTGGGAGCCGCCGCCGCCGCTGCGTCGCGAGTGGCGGTCATGGTCACGGTCACGGTCGTAGCGAGAGTCGTAGCCGCGGCGGTAGTCGTAGTCGTCCTCGTGGTAGCCCGGCTCGGCGGAGCGGGCGCGGCGCAGGTGGCCTCCGGTGGGCGGGGGGAAGTCCCGACGGACCTCCTCGACGGACAGGTCGCTGTCCTCGCGGGCGCGGGGGACCAGCTCTCGCGTCGAGTGGGTTTTGGTGTATTCGCGGGTGTCGAGGAAGCGAGGGTCTCTGTCGTCCCGGCGCTCCTCTCGGCGCTCCTCGCGCACGTAGCGGCGGGGGTAGTCCCGCTCGTACGGGTCGTAGCTGGCCATTCCAGCGACGAGAGCTGGGCGTCGTCGGCGATGAACAGAGGCGGTGTCGGAATGTGAAGCAGTCGCGGTAGCAGTCGCGTCGAGGGCGAGATGCGAGGGTGTCGAGTGGTTGCGGAGGTGAAGAAGCGAATGCAGCCAGAGGACGACGAGGGCTGGGGGTGGGCAAGAAGCGGCCGTTGGGAGACACAGCGGGCGCCGAATGGGCATCAAAGGCTCGCTCACCCAGCGATCAGGGCGGGGCGAGACGTAATGACGGCGGGGGGCCAGGATCCTTGCAGCTGTGCCATCGCTGAGTTGCTGTATCGGTGGCCCAAGTGTTCCAGGTTCCAGCGGTTTCTGGCCTGCGCTGGAGGCCGCCCCAAACAGCGCGTGAACGCCTGATAGGGCGGCCTGCAGCACAGCCTGTGAGCCTCGACGCGGTTCGCCTCCAGCTCGACTGCGCCATCGGTTTCCTGCATCTCGAATATCCCCCGTCGCATCGGCAGATGGGCTCTTCGCCCCTCCCCCTCCACTGCCGGGGGCCATTCACAGGGGCCCTCGGATGCCCAAAGCCAAGCAAAACAGGTCAAGGTGCCCCATGCCCGGACCCCATTGTCTGGTTGCGGTCAAGCAAACATCCATGGCGACCGGTGCCAGCTTGTGTACGGAGTATGTACAGGAGTGCGTACTTCGTACAAAGTATGTACTCCCAGAGCGAGGTCCCCAGCCACAACGGCGCCCCGCTCGAGAGGCCCAGCATGACGCTGATTAGCCATCCGCACCGGCCCGTCACTAGCCCCACCAAGCCACACACGCCTCACCCTCCTTGCCTCGCTCACGCCATCCACCACGACACCAAGACCTTGTCCCGTCAGCCAACGGGTGATGTCACTGCTCTCGCCCAACGACCAACCGACAGACTACAGCGAAATCTGAGACCAGAGGGCCGAACGGCTCGTCATCGCGTCTCTGCTTGGAGCTTTGGTCAGGCGCCGTCCGCTGCTCCTTGCCCCAGGCGCATCCATTCCATGCGGAAAAAATGCGCCGGCTGACAATGTCGCCTTTTCCTGTGCGTCCCCCGAGCTATTCTCGGGCACAAAGGCGGGCCCATCTGAACTTGTGCCACCACGCCCGCCGCTCTGTGGCCCGCAACTCGTAACATCCAATCCATGCATACATACGTTGGTGGAAGGCAGGCTTCGATGGTAGCTATGCATGTTCATCCATGAACGAAAGCCCGTATTCCCCACCCCACGGTTTCTCTTGCTGCTTTCTCATCCGTCCGTGCTGACGTGCATGTACTCGTATACGGAGCACGTCGTACCTGTGCATGCTGCGGCCGCCTCGCCAATGGGCGCCATCCGCCATATATAGGTCGGGCACCACGCGCGTTGCCCGGTGTCCTCGCTCACCTTCTTTTGTGTGCTCACAACAAACAAAGTCTTTTATCTCCGGACCTCCCTATCGGCTCCAGTGAAACATCCACGTCCAAGATCATCCTCCGGCAAACCGCAACCATGATGTTCCCCGCTGTCTCTCTCGCCCTCCTCGCCGGCCTCGCCGCTGCTGCCAACGTCCAAGTGCGCCAGAAGTATGCCTCCCCTTACAAGCTGTTGAAGCCTTCTGAGCTGTTTGCGGCTGACGCTGGAGCCTCTAGCACCGGGCTCTTCTCCATCCCCGCCCAGCCCACCACCCGCGAAGGCGAACCCTCCGTCACCTTGAGCATCATCGCCTCCACCGGCAGCCTCTCTTTCCCGACCAGCTCTGCCACCGGGTCCGAGTCCGGGTCCGGGTCCGTCTCTGGCACGACCACCGCCAAGACCACCGCCACGGACACCGCCACGGGCACGCAATCGGGCAGTGTTGCGCCCACGACCACGCTCACAGTGTCGTCCTCGCCCACCGGCTCCGGCAAGTAAGTTCCCGCTTCCCACGGCGCTCTGGCGTACTGTCAGCGAATGCTCACCCTCCTCCAGCTCGACGGTGACCAGGCACACCCAGACCGGTGTGACCAGCACCAGTGGCTCCTCTCCCTCCACGACCGGCGGCAGCTCCAGCAGCTCCCCCTCGACCAAGGGCACCGCCTCCACCACCTCCAACCCGGCCGCCATGGCTACTGCCTTTGCCAACAACGCCATGGCTGGCATCGTCGCCCTGGCTGGTTTCGCCGTGGCCCTGTAAGCGCAGGTCCGTCCAAGACGCCCCATCATGGGCCGCCCTGTGTTTCAGGATACAGCGCAAAACGAATAAATGCATCTACTCAGTTTGGTTGGGACATCTGCCTTGCGTGCGGGAGCTCTGGATGCTTTCCCGTCTCACGGAGGTTGTACGGCGGCGGGGGCAAACACGTAATACATAATGCTGCATCGGACACGAGAATGGCAACGTTGCTTCAAGACACGTCGACCCCAAGACATTAATGACCAAGTTTTGATTATTTTGATTCTTAATCGTACAATACAAACAATGCCGCAGCTACATCGTACCAGGCTGTCCGTCTACCGTAGCGTCAAATATAAATGGGCAACCTTTTTTGCCCTCGGGAATGAAAACCCCTCAAATGCATCAGTGAAAAAAGCAGCTGTGCCATTGCCAAATCGCATCCCATATGCCGTTTTATTTGCCCTGTTTTTTGTCATGTTTTTATTGCTCGTCGCCAATTTTTCCTCATATCCCCCCCTGCCTTCTGCAAATCCTCGTACAATGTGGGCCTCCCGAGGGAACACGAACAAGTCGCTCTCGACGTCGCTCTGGCCAGGCGCCTCGAAACCGGCACCCCACCACGATCCACGATCCACGGCGAACGAATGCGCATGTGAAGACCTGGTCACGGTGGCGTGTCTGGTAAAGGCTGCGATGACTTTCCAACCCAGAGCCCGCGAAGCCCCGTGTCTCCTCAGTCAACGCAGCCAGAGCAAATCCAGGTCGAAACCAAAAATGCCGACGGTCCTGTCCATCAAGTCCTCCTCTCAACCCCAAAAGCCCCAGGCACCGGCTGGCTCGGGTTGCACATAACCTCCTGGGTTTTGCCTTCGATGTCGCCCTCTTCCACCCAAACCCAACGAATAACCATGCCCACTCCCTCTCTCAACTCTCGTGTTAGGCCCGCTGCCCCAGAAAGCATTCCTTCGTCGAAACTCTTCAGAAGCCCCATGGCTGCCAGCTGGTCGCCATGGGTTCACTCTCTCGAGACGAGTGTCCGGGGTAGTCCAGAGCATTCAAGGAGCCCAGCCTGCCCAGAATCAGATTGCCCTCCGTGTGCGCCGTGAAGGGTAAGAAACCGACTCCGCATACATCGTTCAGTTTCAGAACCGGTGAAGAAGACCGCAACTCGTACACATTCTGGTCATTGGTAGTGGCCAGCCAATGGTCGACCAAGCTGCGCTGGCGACCTGAAACGAAATTCGTGAATGGTATCTCGCCCGGCCTGCCAAGGACCAAGACGACAACAACTGTTTTGGCCCAGGTCCGTCCGACTGCATCGGACCCGGGCTTGCCGCTCGCCATAAAATAAAAAGCAGCCTCCACTCCATGACAATCCCACCGCCCCATTTGTGCGCCAAGAGCTTACGACTGAACGGCTTCGGGCCCATCTGTGTGGATTCCGTTTGGCAGAGCATTCGCTGAAGACTCATCGCTGTGCCCGTTGACCGCGTCCGAGGCCACGGCGGCCTTGGGGTTCGCACCCTTGTCCGCCTCAACATCCTGGCCAGAGCTGACCGGCCCGCCAAGCACGATAGAGCCCGAGGGGGAGAAGTCCGGGACTTCCGCAGAGAGCTGGCTGGCTCCCCCGTGTCCGATTCCGCCTCCATTGACCATTCCGTTCATTCCGTGTCCGTCGGGGAATTGCTGGAACTGCGGTTCACCTTGAGGGTTGTAGCCCAAGGGCGGCGATGCGCCGTATGGAGCAGGGGCAATCCCGTTGAACTGAGGCCCGAAGTTGTACGGGCGGTTCTTGAATGTCAGGTGTGAAGGTCCGTTGTTGCGGGCGAAATCATCGCGCTCGTTCATGGGCAAGACGAAGCTCTGCCAGGCCGTTCTCCGGCGTAGTCGCTCAATCTCATCTTCGCCAACGACAAAATCAAGCTCGGTCGACGTCTCGCACACGGCCCGGATCATGCCCATGTCCGACGTAAGCTCCCTTATGCGCTTAAACGCCGCGACAAAGTGCAAGTTGACAAAGCCTTGCGAGTCCATCCGCTTGCGAAGGTACATGTCCTTGCAGAGGTTCTCAATCGAGAAGTAGTACTCAATCTGGTTCTTGAGCAGCGACAAGACGACGTTGTCCCAGTACGGCTGAGGCTGGAATGGCACAGCAGACAGCGGGGCCATGGGGTACTCATAGGGGCTAAACTGCGTCTGGACGGGCGGGAGTCGCGATGCCCCGTTCGGCAGCGACATGCGGTGGAAGTTTGCACCGGCGCCATTGCGACCTCGCCCGCCTCGCTGTGGAGGAGGCATGAACATTTGGTTGTGGCCGCCTTGCCTCGGCGGCGGGCTGTAAGGGCCCTGTGGCCTCGTCGGCATCGGACCTGAGGCGAATGCGGCGGTGTTGTGCTGATGTTGCGAGTGAGAGCTGATGGAGTGGTGTCCGCCTCGGCCACGATATCCTCCACGTCCTCTCTCACCGCGACCCTCTGGGCGGTCTCGAGCGCCATGGCCCTGTTCCTATTGGGATATCTTGTTTAGCGTCGTTTCCCGAAAGGCAAAAATGCACTTGCGACTCTAGCTTGATAGCCCAGCTCCCAGGGTTCGCAGGAGGAAAACAAAAACAATGCAACGCGACACAGTAGCTTGGGGGGGGGTACCTACTGTTGGGTGAGTAGACGCCACGTCCTTGGCCTTTTCGCCGCCCGCGTGACTGGGAGCCTTCTTCTGGTCCTTGGTGCTGGAAGTATCCATCGACGCACGCTTTGCTGCTGGCGGCAAGGAGGCGGCCCTGTTGGAGGCGGCACTGGCCTCACGGGGTCTCTCTCTGCTCTCATTCGGCTTGCTCGCCGGCGTGGCCGAAGCAGGCTTGTCGGCAGGGTTGGCACCGGTCGCTGGCCTGGTGCCATTCGCACCCCGTGCACCACCCCGAGGCTTGGAGTTGCGCATTTGAGGGAGCTGGGTCTCGAAGCTGACAGTAGGCACATAGTCGTACGTAACCCACTTCTCCTTCTGGCGAGGCTTCGCCTGCGATGCATCATCTTGAGCGTCCTTGGACTCCTTGTCCTGACGTTCGACCGGAGCCGTCACCGGCTTCTTCTTGTCCTCCTTGATGGCGATCTCGGGGGTGGGCCAGGAGGCGGAATCGCCGACCGGGGGTGGCACCTCAGTCTTGCCGTCCTTGGCATCTTTATCCGCTACCCTGGAACCTCGGCTGCCGTTTCGCTCCGGGCGGGCAGCGTCGCCAGTCTTTCGAGGCGGCTTCACACCGTTTATTGCTGTGCTGTCTCCCGCCGGAGAAGTGGCATCTTGGACAGGCTTGACAGCCTTGTTCGCGTCTTCGACTTGACCCGGTACGCCGTTGGTCATGTCGTCTGCAGTGTCCGTGGTCGGCTTGACCCTTGCCAGCTGTGCCTCTTTCCGCTGCTGCCAGATGTTGACGGAGGGAATCGGAGCTTCGGCGAGCTCAATCTTGGGGGCCTCTTGGGCCGACTCGGGATCTTTATCGGTGCCTGATGTTTGGTCATTTGCCTGCTTGTCTGAAGCCTTGGCCTTCTTACCCTTCCGTGGCTTCCTCGACTCATGCTCATCGACCGACCGCGTGGCGGTGCTGGAGGACCTCGTCCCCTTGTCGGCTCGCCGCCATGGTCGATCTAACCGGCTGGCGTCGTCGTCTCGCTTCGACTCAGACCGCCTCTCGGTGGTGGCCTCGGACCGCAGGTCGCTCTCGGAACCGATATTGGAATCGACGTCGTGCTTCTCGACGGCCGAGGGATGGGACTCGGAATTGCGAGGCGTGTCCGATGCGTCAGCCGTGGTTTCAGCGGCCGGGGCAGTCTTGGTCGTGGAGGGAGCAGGCTGTGAGCCTTGGGCCGGAGCGGGCGGGTTGGAAGGAGCAGCGGCCGCAGGGGACGCGCCTTGTCCCTTGGCCGCCTGCGCGTAGGAGAAGGTTGAAGGAGCCGCCATCTCAGTAGAATTGGATTCAGCTGCAGAAATCATGTCAAGAGGCGACCAATGCAACGAAGCCTGGTCAACAGAAGGTGGACGAGGCGTCGTTTATTTCTTGGCGTGATGCCGACGCTCCCCAGACGGGGCAAAGGTGTGTCGACGACAACGAGGTGGGCGGCGAGTGTGTGACAGCCTGGACAGGATATCGGTCTGTACGCCGAGAAGACGTGCGCTGCCTCGTGGTCAGTGGTGATTTGTCGTTTGATTCAAAGCCTCGTTTTGATGCCGAGGACGTTGTCGGCTATGTCTGGGTGTCGAGGTGCTCGACGGGTCCAGGCAGAGCTGTCGAGGTAACGTCGATGCAGGCGCAGCAGGAAAAAACCGATGGCTCGGTCGGCCGGTAAGCAGCCGTGGTCGAGCACCAGCGTCGGCCTGAGAAAACAGGCAATCGCAGGCAGCTATCGCAGCAGCGTCTTTCCGGGGGGTGGGCTTCAAAAGCACGTCGGCAAGGGGGGGAACACGGTGGCCCAAACGCAACGACGAAGACGGAGAGACCCGGACGATGCGCGGCGAGGCGAAGGCGAGGACGAGGCAGAGCGAACAACGAGGGGGGTTGAAGGGTTGCAGGTCAGCTGGCACGCTGGGAGCTGGGTGCCGCGACAAACGAGCTGCGCTGCTCGAGCAGGGTGGAAGCGCAGCCCCGGAAACGACGGGAAGAGGGGGGGGTGCAACAGGACGCGAGCTGCGGCGGCAGTCCTGAGGAATTGGCTGGGTATCGGGGCGTTTGCAAGGTGGTTGACGAAACGGCGAGAGAGGGCCAGCTGGGCAGGGCAGGTCAAGGTCGGGGAGGTTATTTTTGCGTTGTGTGAAATAATAAATTTTTTCCCTGGCCCGACTCTTCCCCCTCTCCCACGGCGGTCCTCCCCCGGGGTGGTCGGTGACCCAGCCCAGTGCCTGGGGCCAGCAGGCCTTGGGGAGCGGATAGTGGCCGGACGAGTGGCCCCAGCGGGTGTAATCCTGCCACGGCCAGTGGATTACGGAGTACAACGGATTTGGTCGGGTGCGGCAGCAGGAACCGCACGGCGCGCGGGCGGCTGCGCAGTGACTTCAGTGGAGACGCAGGCCACCACGGGCGTGACGAGGGGTCTGTTAGTGCTCTGCCTGGTTGGTGCCATGGTGGGGGCGTCGCGTGCGGCCCTCCTCCACAGTGGCCAGTGACGGGAGAAAAAATCACTCCATCCCACCGACGAAAGGAGAGGCTCGCTTGCTGGCCGGGCAAAGCTGCCTCTGCCTCCGTCTCCAGGCAGACGGACATGTTGTCTCGTACGCACACGCAGGGCACCTACGACGGCCTGCCTGGTGGTGTTTGGTGCAGCGGCCTGCGGGGTGGGGATTGTGCTGCGACATGCGGAAATAGCAAGCACAGCAGCGACAGCACCGAGGACGGACTCGGCGCGGCTGACTACCAGTTGCATGTACCGTACTCGTACCCATCTATGTACGGACAGTAGAGGAACTTGGCGCTCGGAGAAGCGCTTCTCGGCCCGTGGGCATCGAAGAAGGGCCAGAGCGGTTGGTCTTGGTCTGGCGATGACTGTGAGCCATGAGAGCCAGGCTGCCAGGCATGCACCATGCACCACACCGGCACGCTAGCACGGGAACCTCGCCTTGCTCGCGTTGGACCTACCGTATCCCGTCAAGGCCGTGGCGGAAGACGGCGAAGCGGGAAACCGTCCTGCCTGACGGGGTATGCCATGCTCTTGGTACGGAGCGGTTTGCGGAGTACCGAGACGGCGTGTGGTAGCGAGCCCTGGCACAAGCAAACAGAGGCGGGTGCCAGGCGCCAACCCTAATGCCGTACTTCGTACAACTTCCTAGACGGACCTCGAGCACCGTGACGGCCTGTACTCCGTACCTAGGTACGCCCTATCCCCCATTCACTGCCGCTTGCATCCCGTCTGCTCTGGCCATTCATGCAATCATCCCTGGCGGCCCTGATGGACATGGCAGGAGTCCAGCATGATACAATACGCCGACGGCCCGTCACACGGGGTTGCCCCTCTTCCTCTGCCGTGCAACAGCAGCACCGGGTGACGCATGCCAGATGTACGTAGTCCGTACGTCCCTCCGTGCGAGACGAGGGCGATGCATACCTGCATGCATCAGACTGGCCCAGGGGGTCTCGGCTCTCCAGGCAAATGGCACAGCGCAGGGCATGGCGGCCTGGACGGCGCCGCATTTGTCATTGCCGCAGCTCACCCGGCGTCCAAGGCTGCCCCCGCCGGTTCTGGCACACGCCCGCAGCGGATGGCGATGTGATAAACCCCTCAGACAGACAGCCAAGACCAGGCCAGACATGTCCTCGCGGCCCGTTTGCCATGGATGCTTCGCACCAAGACAGTACGAAGTACTCGCACGCTTGCTTCCGGACGGCCCCCCAACGCAAGCACCCGAGTGCCCCGCAGACCCTGCAGCGGGAATGGCCAAAGCACCTCGGCTACGGCGTCAGGCCGGGTTCGTCGGAACGCGAGGCGGCGGACAGGGGTCTCCCGAGCGCCAGTCCCCGGCAGTCTGGGAACGAGCGGTATTCGATCAATCAGCGCCGGCCAAGCTCAACCCGTCGTATTTGAGCTGTCATTACTGGTGGCGTTGCCCGATCGCTCCATGCCTTGCTGGCCTGACAGGCGACGGACCAACAAATAGAAACGTGTCATTAGGGGTGGCATTATTTAACTGGTGTTAGACTGGTTTGCTACTGTCTGGCGGCTCTCGAGTCGACAGCCGGCAGCCCTCAGATGCGCCCTTTAGAACCCGTTTCGTGAAGTGTAGATGGGTACTCGTAACTAAAAATAAACCTTGGGGAAGGGCCGGCTTGGTGCATGGGTGGTTCGTATACTACAACCGACTGGCACGATGAACGTGTTTCGGTCTTGGCTCTGCGCTCCCCTTTATCCCGACATCCATGACGTAGCTTGCCTAGTTCCAAACGAGGCGGCCAGACGAAGGCCGGCAGAGCCCATGGGGAAGTAGCTGATGAGATACCATATCAAGCAGGCCATCTGCACCAAGGCGGAGACGAGCGTCAGGATGGTGCTATGCAGCTGCATGGGAGTCAGCGACATGTCCTCCCTGGCAACTCGTGACTTGGTCCTGGACGTACCTTGAGCGCGAACACGAGCGTCATCGCAATGGAGCCAAAGTAGGCTGCGGTGAATGGTAGTCTGGGGGCCGAACAGAGGTGGTAGACATAGTTCAAAGGGCCCATGACCGCCGCAAAGGATGCCAAGAAGAGGACCGACCCGACAGTCCACCTATTAGACGTCCATTAGTTCCGAACATACAAGGCGCCTCCCGAAGATCGACAGCATGGGCATCAGCGCTGCGCATCCGGCAGACGGCACTTCTGAACACAGGCCGTCATGCATCCATGACAGCTCTCGAATCGGCCGACGGTTTGCCGCGCAGATAGGGAGGGGAGGATGGGAGCGAGACAAGGGACAAAGATGCAGGCAAACAATCCGGAAAGGGCTGCGAGATCCACTCACAGTATGACAAACTTGCGCGGTCTCAGAGAGAGAACCGGGAACAGAGTGAAGCATATGACGAAGCAGGCGAGGGCGGCGAGGTTGCAAGCCCCAAAGATCAACAAGCGGTCCCATCTACTAACTACAACCCAAGTTAGCCCTGCCACCCCACGAGGCGCAACGAGCGCATCACATGCAGAATCCAAGGTATGGCTACCGACGCATGCACATGTCCCGCTGCAGGGGTGCCGCGAGGCGGGTGCTGCTCGATGCCGTCAGGTTGACTCACGTATGAACCAGCCCTCTTCCTCCTCTCGCCGACTTGGCGCCGGCAGAGGTGCTCCGGCACTCTCGGTGGTCGGGAGGCGGACGTATCCACGGTCCCCAAAGGGGTTCAGGCTCTTGATGGACGACAGCAGCCCGGACTGCTGGGACGTGTTGACCGGCTCGTCGTCATCGCGCCGGCTCCAGCCGAGCGAGCTGATGGAGTCGCGGAACGAGTTGGAGGCCATGGCGACGTCGGAAGGGGGAGGCGGCTCGAAGACGGCTGCAGGACGGCTGCTGGGACGATCGGCGCGAACCGCGACGGACAGGGAGAAGAGAGGGTGGATGTTCGGCGTCGGAGTAACGGCCCTATTCGAGAGGTGAGGCAGCCGCTCCACTCTAGGAATGGTCAGCCAGAGGGCCTTGATATAGAGAGGGAGCACAGAGTCGGGCTGAGGCGGTCCCAACGGACGGCCAAGGGGGCAAAGGAGAGCGGTGGGAGCCTACCAGACCGCCGTTTTTCGCCACGCCGCGCCACGGAGACAGGCAGCGGCCGAGTCGGACAGATCGCGACCGCGCGTACCGCTCAGAAACAGGGGCGCGAAAGTGGCAGAAGACGAGACGAGGCCAGATGGGAATCTGGCGTGCGGGACGAGACGTCGATGTGGAGGGCAGGATGGGAAGCTGGGGGTGTGGGATGGAAGTCGATGCGTGCTGAGCGAGGGCCACATGATTGGCGGCTGGGGGGGGGACCCGTCACCGTGGGTGCAGCCGTGCAGCGCGGCGGGCTGCTAAGGACCAAGGTGAGAGGCCCGCGGCGGCCCCACTGCGGACGGACGACTCCCGTTGACTCGCAATGGAACTCCATCCATATCACCCTGCTGCGACAACCTGGAGGGATGGGTGGATGCTTGGGCTGCTTGGTCCCGGGCGCCAGATTCCCATGGCACGGCGGCACTCGTCCTGCACGCAAGATGTACATACACACATGCGATAGGGGCTGCCCGGTGTGGGAGCTGATGGACCGTACAAGGGCATCATGCATCGCTCCCGTGGGAGGCTGACCTGGGATGGCCGTGCCTTACATGACCTCGTGGCCCCGGCGCTGGAGAAGGCAGGGCTCCACGGCCACGCATGACCGACGACGCGCCAGACCTCGATTCCATGATGCGGCGCCATGGCGAGGCCGGCGTCGAGCGTCGAGATCGTGGCTTGGTGTCTTGGATACAGAGTCACGTTCAGCCTGGTCGCCGAGGTGTGTGAGGGAGACGGTGATGGATGCGACCACCACCCACGCGCTGCGGGCGAGGCAAGTCAGAAGACGACGCGCGCGGGACGGCGAGGCTCGTACCGTCGACGCTGTAGCGTATTTTTAGTCGAGGCCGGTGCGCGCAGTATAAGATGCGTCGTCCCCGGGGGCAGCGTGCGTAGACCTTGGAAGTGCAGAAGACCGACTGCTGTAGCCTTGGACCCGAGATATCGTCATCGCCCGCCCGCCCGCCCGCCCACCAAAGCGCGTCCTGTTCATCTATTTATAGGACTATTTCGCATTCTGCTCAAGGAGTCACGGCGGCTTACAGGCAAAACATCAACAAAACACGGCATTCTGGGCCGTCGACTAGACCGTCATCGGCCTTGAGCACGTCTTGAGCAGGCAGCGATAGCAGCTCTGTAGCTCCCGGCGCGCACGTCTCAGACGGCGCACACTCATGCATCCTCGGGCGCGGCGCGACCTATCACTTTATAGCCCGACCATTACCCCAGGACGGTCCCCAACCACCTCCACCCCGCTGTCAAGACGCCAGCGCGCGGAACCCCGAACGTGCCGATCAAGGGCGGTACGCGTCGTTGCATCTCTCGAGCGCTGCGCTGCCCGTCGTCGTCGGCTCTCCATCGACTGCGGCAGCACCCCGTCGCGGCGGTCTGAAGAGGAGCTCTGCCCGACTTGTTCGACTTGCGCAGCATAGCCTCGGCGCAACATACCTACGCATCAGCGTCACATTCGCCCGGGAAAGGCTTTCGGTCGGTCGCCTACTTTTTAGTACCCGCGCCAGCCTCACCGGATTGTCCGTCGTCCGCCCTCCATTTCCCTCTCGCCTTACTCGTATACATAGGGGCGTCTCCACTCGCGAACCGACTCGTTCTACTCTTCTCTTCGCTGTCTCTGGACCTGTTCCCCTTTTTAAGCCTCATCTGTGTCGAACTCGGTGCGACACACGGCGGGGACACAGACAAACAACCCCGCTGCCAACCGGCTGTACCATCTGGTGAGTCGCCGGCTTCAGTTCCAGCACAGCACTGGTTGCGCGCGTCGGCCGCCAGAGCCGCCACAGCCAAACGGCGAGCCAACGCCGATCCCCTCCTCAGGCCAATCCCATCCAGGCCTCCCCTCCCCTCACGTCTCCCTCCCTCCCTCCCGTCCGCCTCTTTCTTGCTCCGGTCGTTCGCTCGCTGGTCTGCGACCCTACCTTGCGGTTTTGCTGCTACCCTGCCGCTGCTTGTTGCTGCTCCCGCGCCATCGAGAGCAAACAGTTAGTTGACGAGAAGCGCAAGCAACCGCGAGAGACAACGTCTCCTCCTCACACCCACCCGACGCTGGCTGGCACCCCCAGCTCGACCCGGCCTATCCAGCCTTTCGAGGACGCCTCCTCCAGTTAGGACCTTTGGTAGAACCAGCAGCAAGCGCCCGTCACCATCGGACCCCGGTCCGGCTCTATCCCCAAGTGACAGCGACGACCCAGCGCAAGCGCAGCTCCCAACGACGTGCGCGCGCCGCCCGCCTTGCCCACCGCCTCCACTGCCATCGCCCACCGACTTCTGCCACTTCCATCATCCTGCGACCAGCGAGTCAAAAGCAACTTGTCGCGACAAACCCCTCCGACGTCGCATTCCTCTGCCTGAACACAGCCTCTCTCTGCCTCTGCTGCCGCTGCACGCCGCGCTCCTGCGTCCTCGCATCGTGCCTTCTCCTTCCCGCTGGGCAATACGCAATTTTTAGATGGCTTGGAAGTAGTAGTTGCCTCGCCCCCCACCGACAGCGCCTTCCATCTATCCGCCCGCCTGCACGAGGTGAGTAATACTGCCACACACCGCAATCCGGCCCTTGATGCCACTTGCCCCAAACTTCCGTCCCCGCCGCCTCCGACGGCCGTCTCCCTCGTCGCTGATCAACTCCCCGCCTCCCCTCCTTTCGCTCTGCCGCACAGGGCCAGCGCTCTTCTCCGCGTCTTCCGTGTTCAAGCGACTGACGGGCACTTTATGCAGCCGACGAGCATCCTCCTGCTCCGACACAGCCTGCTCTAGCAACGCTCTCTGGCTACTGCAACTTGCGCCTGCGCGCACAACCCATCGTCAGCGCCCGAGGCCAGCCCTTTGGGCACGAACCAGATCCCCGACGAAGAGGTTCCGCGATCCATACCTTTACTCCGGCCTCTTCTGGCTCAGGCCTTCTACCATGGCCCAGCACGGGTTCAACCACTTCGGCTCCGCCGCCAACGGCGGCAACATCGACCCCAACGACCTCGCCATGAGCGGCGGTTACTCCCCCTCATTCGCCAACAACAATAACAACTTTAACTCCGGCTCCGGGAACGCACCCAGCGGCTTCTCCAGCGGATCCGCCGTGTTTGGAGATGATGAGCTGCTTGATGGGCTGGCGAGCCCTTCCGAGGGCCAGTCGACCATGCATGGCCAGGGCCCGGACTATGCTGGCATCAACATGGGCTTCTCCCAAGGTGCCTTCCAATCGCACCGAGGATCCGCCTTGCAGATCGATCCCTCCCACATCAACGGCTTCTCCAACACACCCGACGGCGACCCGATCCAGAGCCCATACGCTGCGGGGTTCAGCGCCCAGTTTCGACAGATGCAGAACAACCATTCCCTCGGCACCTCAATACACTCGCCCTTGTCCTACTCGGGCTCTCCGCTGGCGGGGACAGACATGAGCGCAGACGGGAATGACCCCAATTACCTCAATGCAAAGGCAAGAGCCCGCATGTCGCAACAGATGCAGCGCAAGGCCTCAAATACCCGGAGCCCAATGACGCCCAAGACCAATAGCATCCACGGCATCCCTATTGGCTCCCAGGACTCCCCGGGCTTTGGACCGCAGCCTATGCGCAACTCCGGCAGCCACGAGAAGTCCCCATCGGGCCAGTGGGTCAACACCCCGACCGGAAGCATCCCGGCCTCGTACAACTCGGGCTTCTCATCCCCGATGCAGCAGGGAATGGTCCCCATCAATGAGGTCATGCTCAAGGGGGGCACCTCTATGCCTGCCAAGCTCGGTGTGCCCCCCAACGCCGTCTCTACGCAAGAGATGAAGCGGAAACGACGCCGCGAATCCCACAACCTCGTCGAGCGTCGTCGCCGTGACAACATCAACGAGAGGATCCAGGACCTCAGCAAGCTCGTTCCCACGCACCGGCTGGAGGATGACAAGATCCGCAAGTTGATCCAGAACGGAACGCCCCTGTCTCCCACCCTTACCGGCATGTCCAATCCGTCGCAAGCTACATCCGGACTTGCCGGACCCGGCGCCCGCCGGGCCGCTGGAGGCAGCACTGGCAATATTACCACTGGTCTTCCCATTGAAGAGAAGGACAAGGGTCCTAACAAGGGCGACATCCTCAACGGTGCTGTCAGCTGGACCAGGGACCTGATGTGGATGCTGCACCTCAAGCTTCAACAGCAAGAGGAACTGATGAACAACATTGCCGAGCTCGGTGGGCACTTTCCATTCGAGCTGACAGAGGATGAGAGGCGCATGCAGACGGAATTGATGGATGCCATCTCAAGGAATGACACGGGCAGCTTCTCTTACTCGCGGACTGCCGGGTCTGGCCTGCGTGTGCCGAACCACACGGACTATCGGGGAGACCCCATGAACAGCCTGGCGGCTAACATGGACGCCATCGGCCTCACCCCAGAGGAGAACAGCAATGGCATGGGTGGAGATCTCGGAGACACAGCCCAGTTCTGGAACGACCCAGATGACGACGGCAGCGCTAATGCCTCTCTCGACTTCAAGGAAGAGGATGAATACGACATGGATCTCACCCACTAGCCTACACGCTCTCAGCCGCTACTCTGAATGCCGGCTTGTCTTTTTTTTTGCCCTTGGCACTCGAGGGTTGTCGGGTCTGCCTTCGGGCGTGGGTTGCGCACTTCCATTCGCCTTTCTTCGTTGGCGTTTCGCGACTGCTTCGTGCTTTTGCAATCTTCCTTGCGCCGTGTCTCTTCCTTGTCATCTTGATATCTATGTTTGGGGAGGGATTTTGCATTCGGGATGTCCCCTCCCGGCCCGGCGGCGTTGAGGGTCATTTACACCTCAGCGAGTGGTGGCCCTTTGATTTTATCGAGGCGTGTTACTTGGGGCAGGCATCGGCATCGGGCATGGGTTACTATATACAGGGGGTCTCATCTATACAGCGGGGGATATATCTTGTCGTCGTTTCTCTCTCCTTTCTTCTCCTTGCGGCTATATGCCTGTCTGTCTCCTCGCGACTGATTGCTGGTCCTCTTATTCCGCGATACCTTGGTGGCTCTCGAGACGAGGCCATTCCTGCCTAGGCATCTGGCCTGGCTTGCTGATTTTTGTTTTGTCTGGTTGATGGATGGCTCTGTGCTACTTGATGCAGGCACATTCTGGTGGTTTACTGCGCTTACTGGCATTGAGGCATCACATCTTGCTATGTTTGTAATTATCTGATATCATTATTTCATCACTTCTATTGGCCTCTCATCTCCTCTCCTGCACTAGCAGTTTAATATTTTGCTCCCTGGCCGCGTGGCTCCAGATAGCATATGCAGAGCAATACATGGGATGCGGCCCAGGCATCCATCCATCCGCAATATAAGCAGACAGACATCCCTTCTTCATACATGTTCAGCAAAGTCTCGCCGTCACCAGTGCCGCGTGCAGAGAAGGTACTCGCTCATGGCCGTGAGCAGGTTCCAGACCTCCTTGCGCTTCATGTCCTCCTGCAGGGCGATGCGCTCGAGGGCGCAGCGGCCGTCAAAGTACTTGCACATGAGCTGCCAGGCGGCGCGGGCCTTGTCGTCGCGGAGGCGGCGGGCGATGGCGGAGAGGTAGCGCGACTCCTTGCCCGTGGCCTTTTTGGCGTCGAGGACGACGTGCGGCGTGAGGGCGGCGAGGTGGATGGCGGCGTTGGTGGAGGGGTGGGCGGTGGCGACGGGGACGACCTTGCGGGCGTGGGCGGTGGCCTTGTCGGCGGCCTCGCGGGAGGCCTTGATGGCGATGCGTTCGAGGCGGGCCATCTCGGCGGCGTGCTCGACGGTCGGACGGGCGCTCGCGGCGGTTTCTTCGGGGTGGCGGTGGTGATCCGCAGCCTCGGCGGACGGCCTGTCGGCGTCGTCGACCGGGGACGACACGGCGTCCTTGTCCTGCTCCTGGGCGTGGGCCTCCTCCGCCGCCGCGGCGAGCTCCTCGGCCTCGATCTCGTAGCCGACCTCGTAGAGGATCTCGGGCCAGACGACGACGTAGCCAAAGGTGCACAGCTGGGTGACCCAGCCGCCGCGCATGAGCCAGGCGAGCATGCGCAGGTAGAGCGGGCGGTGGGCCTTGCTGGGGCAGAAGGTCTTGTACGGCTTGGGGCACATGGAGAGCTCGGCGAGGAAGTTGGGCAGCGGCGGGGCCACGGGGAAGGCGCGCTGCCACTCCTGCGAGGCGTCCGGGAGCCGGGTGAGGGCGCAGTTGGGAGAGACGACGTAGGTGTCGCGGGCGTGGAGGGGGGGGATGGCGATGGCGCGGCGCCAGAAGATGAAGTGCTGCGCGTACTTGCGGACCTGGCCGAGCGTGAGGACGTTGCTCTGCCCGACCTGGTAGAACCTGCGAGAGACGTCAGCTTCGACGGTTTCCATGGCAAAGACGGGGGGATACACGCACGACATGGTCGGCTTGGCCAGCCGCACAAACTCGATCATGGACACCGTCGCCGGGTCCCGGTCGCCCTGGAGCTCGGCTATGACCTTCTTCTCGTCGTCCATGAGCAGCAGGGCAAAGTTGCGGTCCAGGAACCCGGGCTCCTCGAGGGAGTCCTGGCTCAGGAAGGCGTTGGCCGTCGTCAGCCACAGGCCGCGCTGGCCCTGCTCGTGCTCGGCCGGCACGTCGGACACGAAAAACGGCGCCGGGATCTGCACCGAGGGCGTGAGGACGCCGGCCGCCGTGTCCAGGTGCAGCGTGGCGATCTTGTTCTGCGAGACGGCCTCGTAGATGTCGTGGACGGAGGCGGCCAGCGACGACGTCTGTAGGAGCTCCTTCCACAGGGCGCTCATGTTCTTCTCTGCGGCCGAGTCAGTATCAACAGATGACGTGATGCCACGGGGGCGCAGACGCGACGCACTGTCTTCGCGGGCCTTGTCCTTTGCGGCCAGTATCCGCTTCGACTCCTTCCAGATGAAGTCGCTGTGCTGCTGGCTGTACTTGTAAGCCTTGTTGACCTTCTTGACGATGTTGCTGTACAGCGCGTCGACGAGCTCCTTGACGTCGTTCTTCTTGGGGTTGAGGATGAAGACGAGGTTGAACATGGTCATGGAGCTGCGCTTCTCGTCGTCCGCGTCGTCCCTCTTACCGTCCTTGTCCTTTGCCGCCGGCTCAGGCGGCTTGGTGGCCAGCGGCGAGGGCTCCGTCTCATGAGGCGCCACGTGCTCGTCGGCGTGCCTGGAGCCCGACGCCTGGGACTTGTCGGCCTTCTTGGCCTTCTTCCACTTGCCATCCTCGGGCACGTGGATGGGGTAAGAGATGCACAGCAGGGGGTCGAGGGAGAGCTGGAAGAGCGTCTTGTGGTAGGAGCGCGCGGGGGTCAGGATGCCGGCCAGGTCGCGCGTGGGGAAGCCGGCAACGTGCTCCCAGGGGACGATCTGCGTGCCCGACTCGGTCATGAGGTGGTCGTCGCGGTGGCGGAGGTGGTTCGAGACCTCGGCGGCGCCCATGTCGCGCTTGGAGTGCAGCGAGAGGCGCTCGAGGAGGAGGTCCTCCTGGTCGACGCCCTCGGCCGGCCCCGGGGCGGCAGTGACGGGCTGGACATTGGACGGGTAGTGGAAGACGAAGGCGGGGCCGTCGCGGGAGCGGTTGATGACGAGGGCGACGGCCAGGAGGTTTTCGGGGTTGATGCACGACATGGCCACGGCAGGGCGAGGTCACATCCTGTGTTGATTGAGGGGCGTTGTCGGCTTGTAGCTGGGGGGTTCAAGAGCTGGCAGCCAGCAGCTGCGCATTCCGTCGGGGCGCCGCGTGGTGCATCTCAGCGGCACAGAGTGTGTGATATCATGGAGGTTGACGGCTGGCACAGTGGGGCAGCTGTCAAGGTGAGGCAAGGTGAGCTGGGGTGAGCAGGGCGAGGTCAACGAGGCCAGGTCAAGCCTCGGTGAGCCGGAGGATTATCGCCACGCGTATAGCCGCACTCTCGAGGTAATCATCTCCGAGCCCTGGCCCCAATAGCACTACGAGTATGCATAGAGTACGGAGTACGGACTAGAAAGTCGTATTGCTCCGTATTTAGCGATTAAATTAAGTCGTTCATCGTGTAAGTTCGTACCCAATCCCCCACCGCCTTGCACCTGAAACCCCAGCACACCACTGGCAAGTCACGGGTCCGTGACGACCAGCGGCAGGTTGCAGCGCCGAGTCTACGTATGCGAAGGCGTCCGAAGACGTCCTACCTTGCCCAACTGCGAACAGGTAGCCACGTTGCTTACATCTGTTCAAAATTTTGAGACGATTCCCATCTGAAGTAAGTGGAAATTGCCTGCATCGGCCTGCCAGGAAGAGAAACGCCCATTCCTCTTCAGCGACGACTGCCCCGCCAGGGTCCGGCTCGTCCTAACTACCTCTGTGTTTAGCGCTTCTGGCCCAAGGTCCTGAAGGTCTCGAACACGGGCCCTTTGTGCGTACCGCCTGTGCGGCAGCCTGTGGCTGGCATTATTTCCTCGTCAGGGCCACAGGGGGCGGCGGAACGATCCATGGGTCCTTTCGGACTCCTTTTCGTGCCCCTCGCCCTCGCCCTCACCCTTTTCGGCCTCTCATCAACAATATGGTTCGACAAATCGCATCCATCTTTCATAGTTATTCGTTCACTGCACGGATACGAAGCAAGCCCCCCCCAACCGCTGCCCCGTATTAAATGAGCCGTCGGGCCCAACAAATAGCGCCCGTGGCGGGCCACGTTAGCCAAGTAGAGGCCAGGAGGCAAAGAAACCCTGGGTCCTCCCTCCCTTCCTGGCGAACCGTGGCCACCCGCGGCTTTCACATGGTCGCTGCGCTTCCTTTAACTGGCCCACTCGCTCCCTCATCCATCATCATCCGCAAACGCTCCCCTCGCAGCCTACGTCTTGGAAGGGCAATAGCTCGTGTGCTTTTTCCAACAACGTCCCTACCTCTGGCCTCTGCTTTGCGGTGACGACAGCCTCCCACAGCCTCCCACAGCCACCGGCGGCCCTACCTCGACGCTTCCTGACGTCGACGTCTGCACTGGCCTGACGCTCCCGCAGCACCTCCCGCGCCTGATCCTGTCCCAAGGCGATGACGACCCCCTGAGCACTCTCAGACGCCTCTCGATCTCTCAACGCTACATCCTATCCTTGCATCCTCTTCTCGCCGCCGCCGTCATGTCGCCTGCAGCTGCGGCGCTCAACGGCGAGCACGGCCACGTGCGCTTCATCCCCCTGAGCTACGACAACAGCGACTCCAAGCGCTCGGCCCTGAAGCTCATCCTCACCCTTCTGCCTCAGTGGGCCGCCGACGAGGCTCACATCGATTTCGTCCGCTTCACCGACGGCATCACCAACACGCTGCTCAAGGCCGTCAACCGCCGGCCCGGCCTGTCCAAGACGGACATTGACCGCGAGGCCGTCCTCCTCCGCGCCTACGGCAACGGCACCGATGTGCTCATCGACCGCGAGCGCGAGGCGGCTAACCACGAGCTCCTCATGCGGTACAAGCTGGCGCCCGAGCTCCTCGCGCGCTTCGCCAACGGCATGCTCTACCGCTTCATCCCCGGCGCCGTCGCGCAGCCCAAGGACCTCGCCGAGCCCGACATCCTGACGGCCATCGCCAGGCGGCTGGCCGAGTGGCACGCCACGGTTCCCTACCTGCCAGACTCGTCTATCAAGTCAAAGAAGACCAGCAATGGAGCCAGCCCCAACGGCACCGGTGACAAGGCCAAGATTGCGAACATCGCCCCCGGAAAACCCGTCCCGAACGTGTGGACGACGATGCAGAAGTGGATCCTGGCGCTCCCGACAGACACGGAGTCGCAGCGCGAGAGGCGCGACCGGCTGCAACGCGAGCTGGAGGCAATGGTCCAGAAGCTCAGCCAACGTCCTGGATTTGGGCACGATGGGGTATGAGACACGGGACATGTTCCCCTTACACCGATCGCATGCATAGGACCGTGGCTAACCGAGAATGCAGCTGGTCTTCGCCCACTGTGATTTGCTCAGCGCCAACGTCATTATTCATCGTAATGCAGGCGCTACGACGACGGTGAGCTTCATCGATTACGAGTACGGCACGCCATCACCCGTGGCTTTCGACGTGGCGAACCACTTCGCGGAATGGGCCGGCTACGACTGCGACCACTCGGCCGTCCCGACGCGGGCGCAGCGGCTGGTCTTTATCCGCGAGTACATCAAGACGTACGCCAAGCTGTCCGGCGAGGCAATGGACGAGGACGAAGAAACGCGCAAGCTCATGCTCGAGGTGGACGAGTTCCGCGGGGTGCCCGGGTTTTACTGGGGCATCTGGTCGCTGATCCAGGCCACCATCTCGCACATCAACTTCGACTACGCCTCATACGCCGAGAGCCGGCTGGGCGAGTACTGGGCATACAAGGCCGAAGAGGACGGCAGCCGGCGAGCAGCGGGCAAGGAGATGCCGCTGAGAGAAAAGACTTGGGCCAGCCGCGAGTGAGCGAAGAGACTTGGCAGGGGGGCGAATGGAAGTTCCACATGGGCGCAACAACAGGCACGGGCACCAGCATCGGACAGCTTTACCGCGAAGCAAGGCGCGAAGACACAAATGTCTCCAGCGGGGCGCGGCCAAAAGGTACAACAAGAGGAGGGAGCGTGGCGTTGGTATGTAGACATCAACCGGCTGCGCGTCGTGAGACAGGAGACAGTTCAACCGCCAATGATTGAGGAATGGCCAGAAGACGGGGCTGCCATTCAACATGAGCATTCGGCACTACGAGTACGCGAGGGGATTTAGCTTACAGCAGTATATAATACAGAGCAGGCATCTACTTCGTACGAGCACCAGCACGGTCAGGCATCGTGTGGGGGGGGTTTTACCGGCCCATGTAAACGGGCGGCCGCTTGAGAGCTGTTGACTGCAAGGGTTCCGTCAAGCCAGGCCTAGGTAGTCCGTACCTAGTATCAACATCATCTATAATTGTCGCCCTAGCAGCTGGTCGAGGTGAGGCGTGAGCGATGCCGTCGAGCCCCCGCGGCTGCTGGGCAGACGCAGAAGAACGGCAGTGAGTGGACCGAGGTTCATCTGATGGGGTGACGGCCCCGGTCTGATTCTGAGGCTCAGCCGAGGAGCGGTAGATTGGCGGAGCGAGGGAAGGCTTGAGGACGCGTCTACGCACAGGGGGACCATGAGCCGTCCCAGGGCCCTGGATGGCCCTGGATGGCCTGGATGGGGGCAGCGGGTAGGTTGTTAAGGCGCTGCAACGCGTTTGTGGCTCGCGTTGCAAGTTTCCTCCGCTGGCACCTTCCCTGCCGGGTCCTCCCGGCGCTGTTAGGGCGCGACCTGGCCGCCGTGTGCGGGGTACAACCCCCCGGGCGCCACTGGCTCAACTGGCACTGTGGAGGCCCGCTGCATGGCACGCCGTGGCACAGTGCTTGTCAGTGCTTCTGGAGACTGAAACAGCGCCTCCCGCGAGTACCTCCCGAGTCGCTCGTCCCCATCAGCTAATCACGCCGGCGGCCTGGCAGTGCGCGCCCCACCTTGTCCGTGACCTCGATCTGGTCGTCGTTGCAGGACAAACCCACCCCAGCCAGCCAGCGTTTTGGTCGGGGGGAGACAAGAGGCAACACACGCACGCACGCACGCACGCACTCACTCACTCACTCACTGCTCGCTCACTCGCTCGCTCGCACAAACGCCCGCCGATGAGTGCCGCGCCGCCCGACAGACAGCGAGCCGGCGGTACAGCAGCAGCAAACAGCCGTCATCTGGCGACCCGGCCCGCGCGAGGGCGACGACCATGGACAGCGCGGCGGCCGGCGTCGTCGACATGTCCTGAGGGCCCGAGCTGCCACAGTGAGCGCACGCGGTGCCACCCGCCAGCAGCAGCAGCAGCAGCAGCAGCAGCAGAGGCCGCCGCCGAACCCCCCCGAGCTATGACACGAGCATGAGTCGGCGAACATGTCAGCTCCCGACTCCAGAGCCGACATCGACGGCGCCATCCGCCGCCTGCTCGACCAGCAGGCCGACATCCACGCGAGGCTGGCCGTCCTGGTCGCTGCCCAACATGGCCTCGACCTGCCCCAGGAGCTCGACATGCTGCGCCACAAGCTGCGCGTGCTCAGAGGGCTCGTCGACCATCACGGTATGCCCTCGCCCTGTGAGCCCGCATTGTCCAGAGAGACGGTGCTTGGGAATACCACCCGTCCTGTGCTGACCGACGTCTGGCTGTTGCGCTCCGTCGATAGGCCTTTTGCCGCGCGCCCCTGTCTTGTCCCAGATCGAAGAGGCCCGCGCACTGCAGTATCACTGTGAGTGCCTCGAGGCAGCTTGTCTGCAGCACCGTGAGCTCATGAAGAACCCAAATCCCCCAGTTGCGCTGCGTGGTGGCTGATTCGGCAATCAGATGTCGATGCTGTCGAGTCCTTGAGGCGGTCGGCCACGGACGCACCGCCGGGCTTTGTGTCATGGCTCGACAACCATGTCGAGGTCCGCGACCACTCCTTGAACCGCATCCGCCGAATGCAAGGGGACCGGTCTGCTCCGAATGTGCCCCTTCAGTCCTCCGTCAAGTGTTGGGATGAGCACTGCATCCACTTCATCTACGGCTTCCCGTCTCAGCGTGAGCGGGACGACCACGCCCAGGTGCACAACGCGCTTGCAAAGAGGGACTCTGGCTTCTCCATGGGGAATTCGCCTCCCCTGCCCGTCTCCGAGCATCCATCGTTGCGGATTGAAACCTTTGAGCCGCCAAATCAGATCGGCCCCGGCCAGCACGCGCGCCAAGCTATGCCTCTGCTGCCACCCCTGAGCCTCCCTGCTCCGCCGCCGGAGAGCGGCAACTCATCTGCAACAAGCACCTTCTATGAGAGCCGACGAGGTACCCGGAGAAGCTCAGCCGGTTCCGACGTGGAGCCTCTCCTACCCCCGTTGAAGAAGGCCAGACTCAGCCAACCCCGTCTAGAGTCCATCGGAGAGCTACGTCTCCTGCGAGACAAGGGACCGTGTCTGCGCTGCAAAGTAGAACGCAAAGAGGTACGGTAGTGATCAATTAATGTCGTCATGGGTCGTTTACTCACCAACTCACTCACCAGTGTGATGAGAGCCAGCCCTGCTCATACTGCGCAACCAACCCCCCATATGGCCGAGAAGCGTTCTGGGCCCATGTCGGCTGTTTCCGCGAATCCGTTGCTTCATTTGCAGATGTGTTTCTCCCAGGTGTGTTCCGCTTCCACGACGTCTCTCCCCAGCTACAGGCAGACTGACGGGATTCCAGTTCCGCTCTCGCCTAGACAGACTCGCACTCCGATTACGTCACCTGTTGCACAACGGCGGAATGTTAACGAATACTTGAAAACGTGCTGCTCCTTCCCGGCTTACATCAAGGACGCTGTTGGGGTTACCCTGGACTTTCAAGACGGCTTTTGGTGGTCTGCACAGCTCGACTCGAGTTACGCGGCGAAGGATAGCACATCGGGCTACAACCGAGACTTGCCAGATCACCCGCCGCCGATTCTCTCAGCCCTCGCTAGCAGCTGGCAGGCCCAGCAGACCTCCCACGATCTGTTTCACCTGCTCAAGGTCAGTGGCGGCTTGTCGGCGTCCCGCGATGCCGAAGAGACGGCATATCCAGCGCTGTACAATGCCAAATTGCTCCTGCGTGAGGCTGCGGTCTACGGCATATTGCAACCAGAGGCAACCATCAGACTGGGGTCGGGTTATTCACGACAGTCACCGCCGGAGAATGCCGACTTGGACGAGCACGCTCGACTGCTCCAGGAATGTCTGTTGCGGTTCCTGAAGTCCATCGAGTCTCTCGTCTCTCAGGGCTTCAGCATGGACCCGGCAAAAATTCTGGCCAATCTCCTGGCCCTGTGCATATTCAGCGCGGTTCGGACCCTTCTTCTTGATTTGGTCTCTCCGTCTTACACCTCAGCCCAGCAACAGTCCGGCTCGGCCAGGGGAGACTCCGATCAGGCCGTGCATAGTACATACAAGGCGCTTGTAAAGCTGTACTCCTCGTGCTGTCCCATGCTGGAGGATATCTCATACAAGAACCTGACCGACCACGAATCATCCCTATACGTCGCTACTAACCGCCTGTTGCACAGACAGGCTTGGGAAGACGACCAAATGGGCTCCAGTGCCGATTTCCTGATCAAGCTTGGCGATGGATTTATCAGCGAAAGGTTCGGGTTCGTCGGCTTTCTTCGCCAGCGTCGACCCAACGGGTTGGCCTGGGCACCCACGTTGACGCCGCTTCTCCACGCCGTCCAGGGACCGCGGCGGTCAGCGCCAGCAGTGCCCAACTTGGCTACTCTTCAACCTTGGCGACCCGGTGCGCAAGATGACGGGGCCCTCTTGCACAAGACGGAGTCTGGCCTGAGCGCCTCGTCCGACGTCGACCACGAGCGGATGAGAAGGCACACCGTGGGCGGGTCTCCCGGCTACGCACACCCGCCCGAAGCATTTCTCCAGTCCCCCGACTCGCCCTCGAGATTCAGGGTCCCGTACCCACGGCCGCTGCTCAGACGCGTCTACTGCGACAAGTGCAACGAATATCCGGAGGGCTTCCGCGGCGAGCACGAGCTCCGGCGACATGCCGAGGCCAAGCACTCGGCCATGGTGAGGCGCTGGGTGTGCTGCGAACCGGAAAACGCGCTGGCTCACCCTCTCCAGCCCGTCGTGGCTCTGTCCGCCTGTAAAGCCTGCATGGCACAGAAGCAGTACGGGGCGTACTATAACGCCGCCGCGCATCTTCGGAGGGCTCACTTTCACCCTCATCGCGGGGGCAAGGCCAGTGGCGACTGGCCGCCCATGTCCGTCCTGAAGGACTGGATGAAGGAGGTGCGGCAGCCTCTCGAAGGCGGAGAAAACTGCGACAGCGGGGGCGAAGACGAGGACATTGACCCCCTGGCCGAGCCCTCTTCATCAGCCGGCCGGCACGTTGCCGAATCTTCGATGCAGCGGCCGTTCCTCGTCTCTCCTCTTCGAGACCCGTGGCACCGCGACGCCGTTCGCCAGGCAGGCCCTCCGAGCTTGCCGGAAAACCGCAGCCGGTGCCCGCATCCCGACTGCGACCGCATCGTCAAGGACCTCGCCGCACACATGCTGACGCACCAAGAGGAGCGTCCGGAGAAGTGCCCCATCGCCTCGTGCGAATACCACACCAAGGGCTTCGCCCGCAAGTACGACAAGAACCGCCACGCCCTGACGCACTACCGCGGCACCATGGCGTGCCCCTTTTGCCCGGGGATGGGATCCCCGTACGAGAAGACGTTTATCCGCGCCGACGTCTTCAAGCGGCACCTCGCCACGGCGCACAACGTGGAGCAGACGCCGCCGAATACCCGCGGCGGCGGCCGGCTGCTGAACCTCCTGCCAGACCCGGTCCAACCGGAGCAACAAGGCGGCGGCGGCGGCGGCGGCGGTGGTGGTGGTGGGAGCCTGGGGGCGCGGTGCTCCATCTGCCAGGGGCGCTTCGCGGGGGCGCAGGAGTTTTACGAGCACCTGGACGAGTGCGTCCTGGGGGTCATCATACCTGCCGGGTCGACGTCGACGTCGACGGCGGACGAGCAGAGGCAGGCACACGAGGGGGAGGGGCTCGAGGACGTCAGAAGGGGTGCGATGGGCCCCGTCGCCGGAACGGAGGACCTGCGGACCGTCGACGATGCCGCGAAAGGAGTTGCCGGGGAGGGGGGGGGGTTCTTTGCCACATAGACATTCTTAGCTGCCTACTCACACTTACTTCTGCACACAGGCACACGCGAACAAGGGGGTACAGACACACGACGTCACGAGACGCATGCAAATTTCGGGCGACTCGGGGTCTTTGTTTTGGTTACTTTTCAAATGTGTATGTTCATTTACTTTGATACTTTTGGTGCGTCCTGCTTTTTCACCTTTGATACCACCAAGAATACCAAGCAATCTTCTTCCCCCTCTTCTGCGCCCGAGGTATGCAGATGAAGATGATGGTGATGATGATGCATGACCATGATGATTATAATGACTGACAATGACGATGACACCAAAACGTGCTCCCCTTTGCGTGTCCCAGTTAACGCCGTGGTGGAGAAGAATTCACAAAAATGCCAGATACCCAATGCCCAAAAACAAAAGATCCATCCAACCGAACCACAAGAGCGCGCGCCGGAAATACAAGAGCTCACTTGGAGTCGGCCTTCGGCTCGTTCTCGGGGATCTTCTCGCTGAGCACACCACCGCCGTTGGAGCGGCCGTTCCGGACGTTCTTGGGGCTGGAGCGCTTGAAGTAGTTGTGAATCTCCTGCGAAAACTCGCCGTCGTCGGGCATGCCGTGGCCCTCAGCGCCGTCACTCTCGGCCTCCTTGGGCCCACGGGCAGCCTGGACAGACTCCCACTCGGTGCGCATGTCCTCGATCCTGGTCTTCCAGTCGAGCTCGGGGTCGTACGTCTTTCCGACGCCGCGCAGACGCTCCCAAAGACTCAGGTGGGCGGGGTTGACAGCGACGCCGTGGTACTCGTCGGCCTTGCCCGCGCGGATGTAGCCCCAGCGGCGCTCCTGCTCCTTGAGGTCCAGGCCGGTGGTGTCGGGGAGGAAGAGCCAGGTGAGGAGCATGCCAGCCAGACCGAACCAGGGGACGACGAGGAACTTGGTCTGGGTGTCAATGTAGGCATAGAGCACCGAGGCGAGCAGGGCGCCGGCCTTGCCCAGGCAGGCAGAGAAGCCGTGGGCGGTGGCACGGACGGGCGTGGGGAAGACCTCGCCGGCGACGAGGAAGGTGACGGAGTTGGGGCCGAACTGGTTGAAGAAGGACGAGATGAAGTACATGGCCTGGAAGGCGTGGATGCCGGCGGGGCTGGTGTAGTACTCGTAGTTGAAGGCCGGGATGACGAACATGAGGAAGCACATGAAGAAGCCGACCTGCTGCATCATCTTGCGGCCGTAGAGCTTGTTGTCGATGAGGAGCGAGGCGAGGTAGTAGCCGGCGAGGGAGACGGTGATGTTGACGAGGTTCCAGGACCAGGTGGTCAGGAGGGACTTGGGGTTGTTGGAGATGACCCTGATGAACTGGCCCTGGAAGAGCTTGTTGCCGTAGAAGAAGACGTCGTTGCAGAACCAGGTGCCGGCGGTGGCGGTGAGACGGCCGCCGAAGTGGGTGAAGCAGTAGCGCAGGGCGGTAACATCGTAGCCAGTCACATTGGCCTTGCTCTTGGCCTCGGCAAGCTTCTTGGAGGCATGGGGCATCTTCCAGGTTCTGTAGTATGCGAGCCAGGCGGTGCCGATGGCGGGGAAGGCAAAGGACAGGCGGAAGGCATACTGAGCGGCAGAGGCGCTGTAGGGGGGGCTGCCGCTGCCGCTGTTGAAGATGACGAGCAGGACGATGAGGAGGACCTGGTTGACGAACTGGCCCCAGCCCTGCATCAAGAAGGCCGTGGTGACGCGGCGACCGCGGTGCAGGCGGTCCTCGCGCGTGGAGAGCTTGCCGGCGGTGACGGCGCTCTCGAGCGACGAGGTGGCAGTGATGGGATACTCGCCGCCAACACCAAGACCTGCAAAAGCAATCGTCAGCACTCCCGGCCCGCAGCCACTCGTATGGTTTCAGCACGTACTGTAGATGAACAGGGACCAGGCGTAGCAGATGACCCAACCCTCCATGGTCAGGCCCCAGCTGGCAGTGAGCATGAGAAGACCGAGGAGCATGATGATGGCATCCTGGATGAGACCCCAGCGGCGGCCGATCCAGTCACCAATAATCTGAGTCAAAAAGTCAGCGGCTGGAATCACCTGCCATGATCCAACTGGAGGGAGAAACTCACACCAACGACAACCTGGCCGACCATGATGCCGATAATCTCAAGGTAGGTGACACTGGCGATCCAGTTCCGGCTGCATGTCGTATTGTTGTCCCAGCAGTCGGGCCAGACCTGCGCGAACAGCGGCTCCAGGTTGCCAATGGAGAAGAGGACGTAACCCTCGAGACCGAGGCCGGCGCCGGGGATTACGGCGTGGCGGAAGTACCAGCCGATGGGAGAGAGCGGATCCTCCTTCATCATGGAGCCGATGGTCCTGAGCTCCTGGGCGGCGGCCTGGCGGTCGACCTTGGAGACGAAGCCGACACGGCGGCTCCAGGGCAGGTCGGCCCAGTAGATGCCGTCAGGCGTGTACGAGTCGTCGGGACGGGTGACATGGCTGAAGATGCGGCGCTCATCGTCGCCGGCGTCGCGGACGGGGTAGTCGTCGTCGTGCTCGCCAGGCGGGCCATGGGGGACAGGGATCTCGCCGGGGATGGACCGGAGGTGGTGGTGGTGATGCTCCTGATGGGGCCAATCGCTGCCGGACGACGAGGAGTCCTGGGGCGCCATTCCTGGGGCCTTGGACTCGGTCACTCGGGGCCTGCTGGACAGGGTCTGGTTCGTTGATGTTTAATTGGCCTGTGTCACCGTCACGGCTCGGCGCAGACAAGGGCGGCGGTTGCACAGAGCAGCCTGGGATAATCGTGCAGAGAGGCGTCTGGCGTGTGCGAACGCCGAGAGGAAGCAATCTGGCCGGGACAGGGGAGACTATAGGATAGACAGAGCCGATGGTGTTTGTCCAGTCGCGTGACTCGCGAGGTCGCCGCCACTGCTCGCGGCAGGAAGCGGTGGTTGTGTGTGCGTGGGCGTGCAGAGAAGGAGGTACACGGACCCGGACGAAGTCGAGATGTAGTCCGAAACGACGAGGGAAAAACCCGAAGCAGTGAGTTGCTGCTGCTCGTCAATGTCCAGAGTCTAACTCGGCCAGAGAAGACGCAAGACCTCGGGTCCCCGGAGAGCTCCCGCGAGCTCTTTTAAGAGTCTGGGTACGGAGTACGAAGTACACCCGCCGCCACGGTCCGCATGCGACGAGCGAAGCATGAGCGGCGGCATTGTCCAGTCAGAGGCGGCCGTCAGGAACGTGTTCGATCCTGTGGCCAGCACGAGCCTAA
>JALHBX010000593.1:0-47822 GCA_024340025.1 Tolypocladium tundrense | reverse complement strand
TTTTTTTTTGCATGAACTTTGATTCCCGCTTGGCAGCTCGCATGAGACTGGAGTAATGATATAGATGCGGTTTCATACTGTCACTACGAAGTACATGCGCTTGATGAGATAACGACAGACTGATATACCCGTGATGGCCTCGCGTTGTCTTGATTGAGCATGGGATTAGATGTCTAGTCTAGCAAGATATAGAAAGATTGACCGCCGAATCTCGGCGCTCGGAACGTGCTCGGCTGAGTTGGGCGCTTGAAAAATGAACATTGAAGTTTACCCGTGGATATCCAAATGTGGCACCAGTACCACGCAATAAGGGGCCCGCTGTAAGTGGCAAAGAAATGCTTGCTATCGCTCGACGCCGCTGCTATTATATCGTGTTGCCCTTGCGGCCGGGCGTGGCGGCCTGCCGGCGCTTGTACATGTCGGCGTAGCTGATGCGCTCGTAGGTGCCGATGCCGTAGGCGACGAGGCCGAGCAGCAGCCAGACCGAGGTGATGATGAGGCCGACGGGGAAGATCATGAGCTGGACGCCGGGGAGGACGAAGGCGGCGGTGCCGTTGTGCAGGGCGGCGAGGCGGTCGCTGACGGCGGCCTGGGCGGCGGAGAAGTCGGACATGACGACCTGGGCGGAGAAGACGCCGGTGAGGAACGAGGCCTCGTTGAGGGAGACGTTTGTGCTGACGGCGCCGCCTTTGAGGTTCTGGGCCGTGAGGGTGAAGGTGGGCATGATGAGGGCTTCGATGGCGGCCCTGCAGGGGTGTCAGTTTGCCGCACAACAATACGGGTGAGCGAGCGAGACTCACATGGACATGTTCTTCTTGATCTCCTCCTTGTCAATCTGGCCGACAAACATGTACGTCTGCAGCAGCTGCGGCTCCCGCGTCTCGGCCCGCGGCTCCATCACGCGCGTCTTGTTTTCCACCCAGCCCATGCCCATGATCTCGCTCATGGACACGGGGCTGACGCTCGCGCCGTGGTACTTGACGCCGACGTTGATGTCGCCCGGGGCCACGCCCACGAAGTCGTCGCGCGGCTCCGAGATGCGGTACAGGCGCAGGTCGGCCTCGAAGACGCCCGTGACGGTGTCGAGCGAGGGCAGGTTGTAGCAGATGCAGTTGCCCGAGGGGTTGGAGCTCCGGGGCAGGGTGCGCAGGGCGTTGGCGCAGGCGGCGTTGGTGGTCATGTCCCAGACGGTGGCGTTGAGGGTGCCATTGGGGTTGAGCATGACGGCGTTGGGGTCGAGGCCCGCGTTGGAGTCCGCGGTGGCGCCCTGCCGGCGGACGAGGCTGGGGAAGTGCGCGGGCGAGGCGTAGGGTAACGAGAGGACGTCGTCGGCGCGGAGGATGGTGTCGGTCGGGAGGACGCGCTCACGGAACGCCCCGGCGGCGGGGAGGAGGAGGGCCACGGCGGCGAGGCCGAGGGGCAGCCTCATGGTGAGGCGATGGCACGATACAGGTGAGATGACACGATACAAGCGAGATGATGGATGATGATGGGTGTCGCTCGGTGTCGCTCGGTCAGCCCATCGCCGACATGCGGTATCGATCCCGTTGACAATTAGGCAGCCCAAGATCCGTCCGGCGGTGTAGTAGGCGAATAGTCACGAGATTGACAGCGATCGTCTGTCGTCGGGTCCCGGCGTGGCGGCGCTTCGCTCGACGGGGACAGCAGCGACCAAGAGTCCGCCCACACAAAAAATGACGGACGGTATTGGAGAAGAGAATAAACAGAAAAGCGAAGAGTGACGGCACAAGCGCAATGGAGAGATGAAGAGGAAAAGAGAACAGATGCACGGATGGATGGGCCGAGGAAAAGTTTAGCGCCCTTGGCGACGGGAGGGCATAAGGTCGGGTCCGGGCCTCTACCTATAGCCAAAGCGCACCCAGCCCGCGTCGGAAGGGCACATGCAGCAGACCTGCTACCCCGTCAGGCGCCAAGTATCGTGACAGGACGTACGAGGTACTCGTAGGGCGATTCATTCATGAGGCTGGACGCGGCCGTTCGGGGCGAGTCTGGCGATGATGGACTCGGCGTTACAGCTGCGCTTCAAGAGCCCGGGGCGTGGCCACTCCCGGCGCTGGTGCTGCTCTGGCGCGGTGGTGCGACAGCTCGATCAGTAGTCCGTATGCGCCTCGAAACTGCGAATACCGGTGACTCGGTAACCGCCGCTGTCGACGAGCATGCCCTCTCCTCCGTCGTGGCTCAGGTCCCACGTTGCCAGACTATTGACCAGCTTGCGGTCGTATCGACCACGATCCCGAGCGGCGGCCACGAGCCCAAGCGCAATCTCCCCGTCGCCACGAGTCGCCTGCGGCAGCCCGTGCCTCACGCGATGGGGAGCGCTCGATCGGGGGTGGCTGCAGCACGGTGAGTAGCGGGTGCGTCTCAGGTCGGCCGTCGTCTGAGCCCACCAGCCCTCACTCGTACGGGTGCAAGATGCCGATGTTTCAGGCGGCCCAATCGGGGGGCTCCTCCGCGCCGCTTCTGGAAACTCTCTCTGACTCGACACCTCAGACCTCAGACATCTCAGCGCGACTGTCGGCCTCGACATCGAAGCCTCGACATATCAGACTCGTACGAGGACGGATGATGCTGCGTGGGGTGAGCGGCGATGCTCGTTTTGTTCGTCGATGGCGCGGCGTCGTAGCTCGCGCCAGGTTCGATGCGGCGGGCGGGCCGGTTTGTGCAGGTCGCATGTCGGCGTCAAGGGAGGCTTCAGGGAGACTGGCGATGCACGCATTGCATGAGAACTGTGGCATGAATCTCCGCAGCGTTGAGCCCGGCTTGGCGGCTGCGCGACAGGGCAGGGCAGGGCCTGCGCCGGCCTGTCAAGCTGTCAGGCCCCAGGGAGGACTAGATGAACAGCGGAGACGGTCTGGGACCGGGCAGTGCCTCCGCTGACACATTTGCTGTAGTGGACGGGTAGATCGCACTTGGCATCTGAGCATTTGCAAATTGTGGCTGCTACGAGTACGACGGCAGGACGGCAACGGCATCATGCCATGATCCGGTGAGTCGAAGACGGCGCTTGGACGCCGGGCATCGTGGCATGGACTCGGTGGTCGAGCTCGGGTCTAGATGCGCCTTGGAGACGACAATGGCTCGTCGTTCTCTTCCCGTCGCCATTGTCGCCGGCCATATGATTGGCGCTTCTGCCCCGAATTGAGAAATCCTACAGTTGGGCGGCGACGCCATCTGGAGCGAGTCCTATTGTCGCCATGGAATCATGGCTTTGGGGGATGACGTGCTGCGCCAACCCCTGCACGCCTCCAGCGCACGAAAAGCTCCGGGCTAGCGAGCAAGCTTTGCGAATGTCTGGTTTCGCGGCTTTGGCTTTGTGAGAGTTGCGCTTGAGCTTGCAGTTGGCGAGCTGGACGGGTCCTCGAGTAATTATGACGATGCATGTGGGAGATGCAGCTGAAGCTCTGTCTCACCGCTGCAGAATGTCTGTACATTGTACTTCATACCTACGGACCACCTAACTCTTACGCTGCAGCTGCACCTCCACTGCAGCAACCGCAAACCTTGTCCACTCCGCCACCAACGCTCTCATCCATCGCGCATCCATCGTCTCCACGCGGACCTGTCAAGCCAGGCCGGGGACAGATCGACGATTACAGTAGCCCGTGGCGCATCTGCACCCGCCGCTCTGCAGTCCGGACGCCCAATCACCAAGATGGGCTGCGCGATGGCGCCATCGCTGCACGCCCGAGGAGCGAGGTGTTGTGCACGCGAACGGTGGTACATAACGGAGCGCAACCCCGTCCGAAGCTGGAGGAGCGAGGCCTGATCAACCCTGCGCTTCCATCGTACCGCCGACTTGCTGTTGGCGATTCGTAGAGAAGAGGAGCTTCACGCGCGACGCCAGGACCCGGGACTTCATCATGGGTATCGGCTCAGCTTCCGACGTCGAGGATCCGGCGCCTCGCCCGGCGCCGGCGTACAGCGCCAGTAGCGACACGAGCGACGACGGCTCCGCCATCATCCCCAAGGGCGCCCTCGATCCCGTCTACGAGGCGAAAGCCCGGGTGCTCAACCGCGCGGTATGTCGTCACTCCCGCTCCCCGCGGGCGCTCAGCCGCACGGCGGGAGCTAGCTGCTAACGTGCGCCGCGGCGCGCCGGCGGACAGATCAAGGACATCGGCATGGGCTGGTACCAGTGGCAGCTCTTCATCGTCGTCGGCTTCGGCTGGGCCAGCGACAACCTGTGGCCGATTGTCACGTCGCTCGTCTTCACGCCCATCGCCAACGAGTTCAACCCCTCGCGCCCGCCGCTCTTCACCCTCGCCCAGAACATCGGCCTGCTCGCCGGCGCCGTCTTCTGGGGCTTCGGCTGCGACATCTTCGGTCGCAAATGGGCCTTTAACCTGACCCTCGGCCTCACTGCTTTCTGGGGCCTGATTGCCGCCAGCGCGCCCAACTTCGCCGCCGCCGGCGTCTTCGCCGCGATGTGGTCGTTTGGCGTCGGCGGCAACCTCCCCGTCGACTCGGCCATCTTCCTCGAGTTCCTGCCGCAGTCGCATCAGTACCTGCTGACCGTCCTGTCCATCGACTGGGCCTTTGCCCAGGTCATCGCCAACCTCGTCGCCTGGCCGCTGCTGGGCAACCTCACGTGCTCGCAGGAGGAGAAGCCGTGCTCCCGGAGCGACAACATGGGCTGGCGGTACTTTATCGTTGCCATGGGCGGCCTCACGCTGCTCATGTTCCTCGCCCGATTCCTGCTGTTTTCCATCTTCGAGTCGCCCAAGTACCTCATGGGCAAGGGCCGCGACCAGGAGGCCGTCCGCGTCGTGCACGAGGTCGCCCGCCGCAACGGCACCACGAGCAACCTGACGCTCGACGACCTCTAGGCCTGCGAGCCGGATGGCTTCGTCCCCCAGACGGACGCAACCGCGGCTCTCTTGCGGCACCTCGAGAAGCTCGACGCCAAGCACGTCAAGGTCCTGTTCTCGACCAGGCATATGGCGCTGAGCACCGGCCTCATCATGGCCATCTGGGCACTGATTGGGCTCGGATACCCGCTTTACAACGCCTTCTTGCCGTACATCCAGGCCACCAGGGGCGCCGAGTTCCAGGACGGGAGCACTTACATCACCTACCGCAACAGCTTGATCATCTCGGTCCTGGGCGTCCCGGGCGCGCTGCTCGGCGGCTTTCTGGTAGAGCTCCCTCGGATCGGCCGAAAGGGCACCCTCTCGATGTTTACCGTCCTCACCGGCGTCTTCCTCTACTGCTCGACGACTGCGCTGAACAGCACCGCGCTTCTGGGGTGGAACTGTGCCTTCAACTTTTGCAGCAACGTCATGTACGCCGTGCTCTACGGCTACACGCCCGAGATCTTTCCGACTCCCCAGCGCGGAACGGGCAATGCGCTTGCCGCAACGTGCAACCGAATCTTTGGCATCATGGCTGTGAGTATCTTGGAGTGGAATTTCAGGTCCCCGGCTAATTCTCGTTGCAGCCCATCATCGCCATGTTTGCGAATCTGCAGACGTCGGCACCCGTGTATACCAGCGGCGCCCTCTTCATCGTGGCGGGGCTCCTTGTTTTGATCCTGCCATTCGAGTCGCGGGGAAAGGAGGCTCTGTAAGGTCGCGGCGATGTTTGAGGGAGCATGATTGTTACTATATTTGCATTTCAGTCACTGTTAATCGTTATGGAGGGTGACTTGCACCAGTCAAGTTCTGGAGCAAGGAATACCAGTACCGACGCGGAGTATATACAACGGAGGGCCTGGGTTACCACGTCTCAAGCTCTGGACATGTCCACAATTCACTGTCGACCTCGTCGCTCGCGAGACCTCGTGCCTGCGAGCGGGATGGTCCGTTCAAGTTGCTAGCTTGCAACTGACCTACACGGCTTCTCGGACGGGACGCGAAGACGACATTGAGCATTTGGGCTAACTGCGAGGCATTACTAGTGCACTGCAACGAGCAGAAGCGGTCCGCAGGGCCACCTGGTGAACACGATGCTTCCGTGAATGCAGGCATGAGCCACTAGGCGCCGACATCGGTTGGCGTCCGGACGTGCTGCGAGCGAATGGTCGTATCCCGATGTCTTACATGGGGAACCCTACGTGACGAGCCACCTGGCAGTCAAGACGTATCGGGTCGTACTCGATCTAACCCGGCCGAAGCTGCCATTCAAACCCAGGCGTCCAGTGTATGGCTTTGAATGTCGGTGCCACCCAACCAAGTCTGACTGAGAGCCACGCCTCGACTGTAGGCATCTTTGAGAACTGGCATTGGAGCAGAGAGTCGCTTCGGGGACGCACCAGGTCTGGCAGACGCACAAATTTGTATTTCTGCGACTGGATGGCGCAGCCTATTGGCGAACGTCGCACCAAAACAGCGAGTGCTGTTACACAGGTCCTAGGTTTGCTCAGATAGGCGTCATGATCCAAATGTGACCGAGCTCGTTCTGCGGCCCATATCTTTGGCCGCATCTTCCGTAGCAAGAGGAGCTAGAAGGGATAGAATAAGACAACGCTACTTTGTAGCTTGGATTCATACCAGGTCGCTCTTTCAGTGCACCCGATAGCAGTGCCGCAGCTGTAACTGTCGTCATGAGAGCGCCCCCGCAATGCCGTGCATCCGTGCGTCTGTTCCCGCTGTAGGTCCAGAGCCGATTTATACGCACAATGACGAAGTGCCGCGAGCGATTCGAGGTCAGTGAAACGGCAATGATTTCGATTGGTATGAGAGAGGAACAATGCAACGTTCAATGTTCATGGACCACAAGCGAGATCATCACGTGAGCCGTTTCTTTGTTGTGAAAGGTGGAGGCGCCACTCGATGCCCTGCGCTCCCGCCTCCGCAACACCATGATCAAAGTGTAGCCAATCCACCCGCTGACCAGGCTTGTCTCAGCCCAACCTTGCATCTTGGACAGCAGACTCCACGAGACAGAGCAAGGCAGCGAGATGGTTCGGGAAAGGAACAAGCCCGCCTCGGCGCCGCAGGCGATCTACGCCTCTGGACGAGTGAAGCCCGACGCCGCGGAAGCCCCGGACCTGCGCCTCCTCCACTACAACGATGTCTACCACGTCGACGGCGCGAGCGCTGAGCCGGTCGGCGGCGTTGCGCGGTTCATGACCTTGATCAAGGAGTACCAGCAGGGAGCGCAGTTCCGGGGCCAGCCGAAGCTGCTGACGCTCTTCTCTGGCGATGCCTTCAACCCGAGCCTGGAGAGCAGCGTCACCAAGGGTAAGTCGACTCACCCCCTAGCGCTGGATTGGCTGACGGGACCCCAGGGAGGCATATGGTCTCGGTGCTCAACGCGATTGGGACCGACTGCGCCTGTGTTGGGGTGAGTTTGCGTGATGCCTGGCGCCCGAGACGAAGCCGAGCTGACGACGCCTCAGAACCACGACCTTGACTTTGGCGTCAAGCAGTTTGAGTACCTCGCCAACAAGTGCAGCTTTCCGTGGCTCCTCGCCAACGTTCTCGACCCCGCTCTGGGTGAGGGCGTGCCCCTGGGCAACGCCAAGCAGACGCACATGCTCACCACCTCCAACGGCATCAAGGTCGGGCTCATCGGCCTGGGCGAGCGGGAATGGCTCGCTACTATCAACAGCCTGCCGCCCAACCTCATCTACAAGTCCGCGAGCGCCACCGCCAAGGAGATTGTCCCCAAGCTGCGCGAGCAGGGCGCCGAGATTGTGATCTGCCTGAGCCATATGCGCGAGCCCAACGACAACAAACTGGCGGAACAGACGGACGGCATCATCGACATCATCCTGGGGGGGCATGACCACTACTACAGCCACAACCTCGTCAAGGGCACGCACGTGCTGCGCTCGGGGACCGACTTCAAGCAGCTGAGCTATATCGAGGCGCGGCGGAAGAAAGACGGCTCCAAGAGGTGGGACTTTGACGTCTGGCGCCGCGACGTGACCTCTGACGTGCCCGAGCACGAGCCCTCGGCGAAGCTCGTCAGGGACCTCACGTCCAAGCTGCAAAAGTCGCTGTCGCGGCCCATCGGCTGGACGGCCACGCCCCTCGACGCACGCTTCAGCACCGTGCGCATCAGGGAGTCCAACGTTGGCAACTTTGTCTGCGACGTCATGCGGCGGTACCATAACGCGGACTGCACCATCATGGCGTCGGGCACGATCCGCGGCGACCAAATATATCCTCCAGGTGCCGTTCGCATCAAGGACATCACGAACTGCTTTCCGTTTGAGGACCCGGTTGTGCTGCTGAGGGTCAAAGGACAGGCGATACGGGATGCCCTGGAGAATGGCGTTTCGACATACCCTGTCCTAGAGGGCAGGTTTCCGCAGGTCTCACATATCAGGTTCGAGTTTGACCCGAGCAGGAAGAGTGGAAACAGGGTCACGTCGTTGTCCATTGGGGGCGAGGCCTATGATCCGGAGAGGAAGTATCTGCTCGCGACTCGAGGGTACATGGGACGCGGGAAAGGTGAGCGTCGATGCATCTGTGAGCACGAGTCGAGACTGACAGCTGTTGCAGATGGCTACACGAGCTTGTTGGTGACATCCTCGGGCGGCGAAGCCGAGGAGCTTGTCGACGAGGAAAACGGAATTCTCATCTCCGCCATGCTACGGCAATACTTCATGGGCCTGCGGACCATCGGCCAATGGAAGAGACTCTCGGACCACTGGGTCGGCGTCGCTGAAGACGCCGAGGTGCCCCTATCACCGACCTGCACCAAGGAAGACAACCGGGGCGACAACAACTGCAGCATGCTGGGCCTGCACAAGCCCCCCAGCCCGGATGAGGCATCCAGGGCGACCTGGCGCGGTTTCCTGCGCCAGCGGCTCGGCTTCAGCAAGGAGCCACTCGACGACGACGAAGACGACCAATTCGACCCGCAGGATAACTGCGAGGAATGCGGCGGCGGCGGCGACGCCGAGGACAAGATGGACGTCGAGGTCCTGCTGATGAGGAAGTTCTGGACGCGCTGGGCGGTCAAGGCGGGCGTCAAGTCGAGCGTGTGCGACCCGCTCAAGGAGGGCGAGTTTACGGTCGACTGGACGCGGGTGATTGCGCCGTGTCTGGAGGGTAGGATCAAGACGGTGGGATCGACATAGAGGCGTGCGATGTAGACACGACAGGGACAAGGAAATAAATTGTGGAAGCACCAGCCCCAGGGCAGAGAGTGATTTTTGTTGGTCAGTTATGTACGGCGTCGCTCATTCAGTTATGTTCAGGAAAGGTAAGCAAACTCCCGCCCTCTGCTCAACACCTAGCACCGCTCATATCCAACGACTCTTCATTTTCCCCTGCCCTACTTGGAGCACTTTCCACGCTTGCAGGTGAGGTCGTCGGAGCAGTCGTCCCCGGACTTGCAGGAGGCGCCTGCTTGGATGGTTAGCAATCGTGCTCAGCAGGGAGGAATATCAAACGCGGCGTGGCTTGCCTTCACAGTGGCCCTCCCAGGAGCAGCTGGTGCGCGAGGTGCTGCACTTGCCGCCGGAGCAGACGAGGTCGTCGGAGCAGTCATTGTCGGAGCCGCACGAGGCACCTGTGATTCTTTGCTCAGCGGGCGTGCGATGAAGGACGGGGTTCAAGCGGCCACGGGCCCCTGAAGGCACGAGCAGTTGCACTCAAGACTCACCTGCGCAGTGGCCCTTCCACGAGCAGTTGTCGCCGGGAGGCGGGTTGCCAGGGTCGCCGCCGCCGCCGATGCGCTGGATGAGCCTGTCGCCGAGGCCGGCGATGCTGTTCTCGAAGTCGTTGTAGTTCTGGGCGTTCCACTTGGCACCCTTGGCGCCCGGGACGGCGTCCTTGCCGGGGAAGGCGATGTACATGACGTCGTTGTCGTCGTGGCCGGCGTTGCCGTTGATGCCCTTGCCGTAGCAGGCCGTGGCGAGGGAGATGGAGGCCTCGCCGACCATGGACTCTTTGCCGTCATCGCCGTTGGTGTCGCCCCAGACGCCGTAGATCTGGGAGCACGAAGTCAGTGACTGCATCGCAGAGGGCTTGGGTCTGCGCCCGGCGACTCGACTCACCAGCTTGTTGCCGCACACGACGGCCATGACGCTGAGCGGCTCGATGCCGTACTGCTGGGGGTCGAACTTGCGCCAGCCGGGCTTGTCGCCATCGTTGCCGAAGACGACGTACGGGTGGGCGTTGGCGTCGAGGTCCTTCTGGCCGGTGCCGTAGCCCCTGACCGTGTCCTTGAAGCTCGTCTGCGACTGGGTGTCGTCGGAGCTGCGGCAGCGGCCGTCGTCGGCGGGGCCCTTTTGCACGCCGTCGCAGTCAATGTCCATGTTGACGAGCTGCCCGTTGCGGCCCTGCAGGTAGACGACGTTGTAGTCGCTCATGTGGTCGCCGCAGTACTCGAAGTCTAGGGACGGCGCGTCAGGCCGGGTTCACACGGGGATCACGGAGCGGGACGTACTGCCCGAGTCGCCGTCGGAGCTGTGGAAGCCGCCGGCGAGGACATTCCGGCACTGCTTCTGGCCGCGGACGGCGTTGACGAAGCTCTGGACGTTGCTGGGCACGTCGCGGGCCGAGGCCACGGCGGCGAGCAGCGCGGCCGACGCGAGGAGGGAGTTTCGGAGCGGCGCCATGTTGAAGCGGCAACGGGTTGCAATGTATGGACTGACGAGGATGGTTGTGAGCCCGAGAGCAGCTGCCTACGAAGGGAACTGGTCCTTTTATACCCCCCGGCCATGCAACACGCTGCGCACAAGAGCATCAGGAGCTTCCTCAGCTGTGGGCCCAAGTCAGGACGTGGACTCGGCACGTCGCGCGGGCAAACATTCAGCCCTGTCGAAACACGTCAGTCAGAACCAGGAACGTGAGAGCGCGAGGGCCGCCACTGGTGGAAAATCACGGCCGCTCGGCGTCAGCACGGAGTTGCATCGCGGGCGGAGGGGACACGCGCATCTTCCCCACGCGGACGGGTCCCAGATGGTAGCCGCAGATGCGCTGCCGCCGGGACGCCGCCGATGGAAGAAAGGCTTCCATCCAATGGAAGGGCCCGTGGACGTTATCCGGGGCGGCCCTCGGCTCCTGTTCCCCTGGACGACCAGGGCATCGTGCCATCACGATAGTGGGTTCATAGTTTCGTCGACTGAGTCGACGGCTGAACGGACCGCGCTTCTTCGGCGCCATTTGCTCACGATGGCCGTTCTGGACTCGATAGCTGGCTTGCATGCAAAGGACCCTGGACTCAGCTCGGGTTCTGGACTCGCACGAGGTCAATTCTGCGGCCAGGCTCTGACAGCGATTCGGACGCCATCCACAGCTCCATATTATATCAGCAGACGAGCCTATTTACATGGCATGACCCTTTCATACAGACCCCGACGACTCGTCACTCGTACAGCGTCGTAGCAATTACCTCACACCTCAACTTACACACATCCACCACCACTACAGCCACTTACACTCGACTGGCATCCACCCTCCTCGACACGCGGACCCAACAGTCGTCCATGAGCACAATGACGCAGCTGGACTGCCGCATCGGCCGATGCACGTTGACAATGGTAAAGTCGAACCTGCGCAGCAGCTGAACGCCTCGGCAGCACACACGCCGCCACCGCACCGCCGGGATGTCCATCCACATACCTCGACGAAGATCTTGTTGAGCTCCATCTGCGCAATCGTCCGCCCCAGGCACTGGACCTTGCCCGTGCCGAAGACCAGCTCGCCCCCGTCGGCCATGGCCTTGCTTCTTGGCGCGCGGCAGCGCCGCGATGTTCTGCCCGACCTGCACGCGACCGAGGGACACCTTCTTGGACGCGACACCCGTGGCCGGCGGGAAGATGCGCATGCCCTCGCGGATCACGGCCTGCAGGTACGGCATCCGGCGCGCCTCGCTGTCCGTGACGGGCGCGGAGACGGTGCCGCCCGCGATGCCGTCGTCGATCTCCCTGCGCAGCGTCGCGAGCGCGACCGGGTTGCCCAGGAGGCAGAACAGGGCTGAGTGGACGGCGCTGGCGGTCGTGTCGGACCCGTAGGCGTCGCCGAAGCCGAGCTCGCTGGTGACGTCGAGGGCGAAGTGGTTGCACTTGATGGCCATTTCTATGGGCCGGTACTCGCTCGGCGTCGAGAGGTACTTGCGCTCGATGAGGCTGACGAAGGAGGCGACGTGCTTGTCGATGCCGGGCTCAAAGCCGCCCATCTCGCGCCTGGAGTACTGTCGTCGGTTATCGTCAGCACACAAGCGCCCCGGTCGAGCCTGGCCGTGTGAGGGTATCGCGACATGCCCCCGGCCCTACTTTGGCCTTGAGGACCTTGTGGAGCTTGTCGTCGGTCATGGAAAAGATGTTGTCCACGCCGGGCGTGATCGCACGACGCTGTAAAGGGCCCGCGCTTGTACGCGCCGCGGACTGCAGACATCTTGCGGAACACGCCGGGGTCGCTGACGAGATCATGTTGGGTCCGACCCGGATGATCAGACCTGCATGGACGTCAGTGCCGACTCAGGAGAAATCTAGCATCCGGGTTTGATATCGAGGCGTACCGCACTTGTCGCTCAGCTCCATCATGTCATAGTGTATGTTGCCCGCCGTGCTCTTCTGGGCCATGGCCAAGTTGGTGAGGCCCATCCACCGCCGCCAAGGGATGTGAGAGAGTCGGTAGTAGTCCCCCAGACAGACTAAGATGAAGAGCGACACTCCAGCGCCGCCACGACGGCAACGCGAGGCAGGGTCCAAGCCAAGCCGAGAGCTGCACTGGGCGCCATTGTGGTCGTGCTCGGACGTTGAAGGGGTCTTCAATGAAGAGCAAGAGGTGCGTATGCGCGTGTGACGAAGAGCCTTTGTCGTTTCTCAATGGACGGGATGGATACCATACATGTACGAAACCTCAACTGCACGTTTAACCTCCATTATGGCTGTGGCCCCCAGTGGCAGCCACGTGCAGCTGTAGTCCGTACGTGACGGCAGCCGGCAGCGTACGGCCATGCGTGTCCCTTTGCAGCCTGATCTTGTTGTACCCGTTGATGCGAACGAGGGCGATCTCGGCCGCAAATGCCTCGCAGCCTTCTGATCTTGCCGACCAACAGCTGCGGCCTTTGACTAGCCTCGAGTCTGGTCCAAGTGTGGTCTAGGTGTGGTGACTGGTCTAAGTGGCAGTGTGGATGGCCTCACCCCGTTGACCCAATCGACCGCGTGCTGCATTGATGCGCATTTGCCCTCGTCGTCCCTTCAATCTGGAACAATCGCTAGACCATGGCAGCATTTGACGCTGTAGCATAGATGTGGTATTGGTAGGGTCCAGGACGCAGGTCGAGGTGAAGGTACCAAAGTGTCAGGCCCCTTACCGACGACTTCCAAGCTGTTTGGAGGCGTGCTGAATGCAGCACCAACAGTCCGGCCTACGACGAGTCGGCGTCCGGCAGGTCTGCCAGCTCCAGCTCTACTCGTAGCTCGCACAGATGCACCTCGGCCAGCTCCAGCTCCGCCGCCTCCTCATCCTCCTCATCCTCTTCACCCTCCCCACCCTCCTCCTCCTCCTCCTCCTCCTCCTCCTCCCCATCCTCCTCATACTCTTCCTCACCCTCCTCATACTCCTCACCCTCCTCATACTCCTCATACTCCTCACCCTCCTCATCCTCCTCACCCTCCTCATCCTCCTCATACTCCTCGTCCTCCAGGTACGCCGGCTCCACGCCCACGCCCGCCAAGTCCCCAGCCTCGTCGCCGTCGCCGCCGGCCATGTCGGGCCTGGGCTTGGCCGCTACCTGCGTGCCGTGCAGGGCCGCGTACGCGTGCTCGCGAAACGACAGGCGCTCGCCGCGGAGCCAGAACCCGTTCGGCCCCAGCATCATGGCGAAGATGGCCATGGCGAGGCACGCGAAGACGTATCTGTGCACCGGGACGCCCCGGATTTCCGGCACCCAGAAGGACATTGTTCTCGTCCCCGGCGGTGGCGTCTAGAAGGTCTCGCTGTGTATGTTGAGTTGTGGTGTTTGGAGTTGGACCGCCGGAGCTGCTCGTGCAAGGTGACTTGGGACAGGAGGCGGACAAGGGGTTGCGGTCTGGTAAACATGGAATTTGCGGTGCTTTATGATTTCAATTTGACTTTGCAATCGGTAAACAACGCGTCCGTGTTGACGGCGTTCTGTGGCCGGCTCCACGGCGAACCTTCTTCGGGCCAGGCGTCGGCAAGATGATTGAACTTTGCGTCAGGGAAACTTTCTTGGTCCTAACCATGCCGTCCAACGCAAGGCCGCCATTCTCAAGCCAGTACCAGATATTCCACATCCTCACGCATCCGTCTTCGGCAGAAGGAGTGCGTAGATGTGTCCAAGATACAGGGTGCCACGAGAGACGCAACCAACACGACCATTTTCCAACGTGAACCAACCCGTAATCCTTCACAGTAGTACCTGCTTGCCAGCGACGCCATAGCCCAAAGAAACCCCCCCAATGCTCAACCGGCGCCCGTCGCCGCCACGGCGAGGAGCAGCTGGGCTCGCGAAACCAACGGAAGCCCAGAGGCCGTCACATCTTGGCCAGCGCGTCGTTCTCGACGACCCGGTCCTTCCACCCGTCGCAGGCCACCCTGACCATGGCCCTGCCGACCTGGCTCGGCTCGATGGTCGCGGGCGCGTGGTGCCCACCGACGAGCTTCCTCGACGGCGGCGGCGGCGGCGGCGGCGGCATGTCCGGGGACGCGAAGCTCGCGGGCCGCAGGATGTACGTCTCAAAGGCGTCGCCGTGGGCGTCGGCGACCTCGCACAGGCCGCGCTCGGCGTCGGCGACGGAGCGGCGCGGGTCGCCGAGGAAGAGCAGCGACTTCTTGGGCCGCTCGGCCTGCCGGCTGCTGCAGAAGACGAAGCGGAACTTGGCGCCCCCGGGGGCCTTGCCGGCGAGCTGCTCGCAGAAGACGCGGGCGGCGGTGACGGGCAGCTCGACGCCGACCTTGCGGTACGCCTCCTTGTCGTTCTTGAACTGGTCCCTCCGCCCGCCGATGGCCCTGGTCCGGTCAGCACGCGACGACCTGGGGAGCCCGCGAGACGAGCCCGCGGCGCGGACGAGGGCAGGCCTACCATATGCACGCCTGCGCGCCGTCGAGGCGGCGCAGCAGGGCCTCCGGGTACTGGGTGAAGTCGTGGTGCATCACCACCTCGGTCTTGGGGTGGCTCTCGACGTCCATGGAGACGGCCCTGCGCGTCAGGATGACCACCTTGGCGATGCGCGGGTTCTCGAGGCAGTGCCGGACGACTTCGCGGCCGGCGCTGCCGGTGGCGCCAGTGACGATGACTTTCATGGGACCCCTCGCCGGCGGTGGCGACGACGCCTTCGAGGGGAGGCTGGCGTTGACGAGCGGCGGCAGAGCGGCGCAGCAGGCGGTGTCGGGCCGAGCGACTGCAGGAGGCCGTGTCAGCTTCGGGGAGACATGATGAAGGCGTCGCGGGAGGGAGGGAGGAAGGCCAGTTCTCCAGGGCCTTTGCGGTGCTCGAGGCGCGGACACGCAAGCCCCGGTCTGGGCATGGGGATGATGAAGGCGCAGAGTTCGTACTCGTACGGCGGCTCTGGGGTGCGGCGCTTGGCCGTGCAGTGCCGCGCTTGGCATCGCCGCAGCGGAACCGCCACGCATCTGCCACGATTCAGGTGCAGGTCCGGGTCGGGGATGAAGCATGGGGGCAGGCAGTAGCATCTCCCACCTTTATAGTCCGTCGGTCACGTCCCGGCTGCCCGGTTGCGTCCCGGCTGCGTCCCGGTTGCGTCCCGGTTGCGTCCCGGCTGCCCGGATGCGTCCTGATTGCTTCTTCGGAGAGGCGCGCCGATGCCGCACGATGCGAGGCGACGCTGCCGACGTCACCGGAGCCTGCAGGTCGCTGCGACGAGAACGACGGCCGATGCGGCAGGGGCGGCGTGCAGGGCGGGCGACGAGGAATGAATGCTTCCGCGAGAGGAACGGAGACTGGTTTTGTGCAATGACGTCCAGCAGGTTGTCTCTCGGCTCTGGGATCCGATTGCAGCGCAGCGCTGCCGGGCATGCGCCGGGCCTGTCGCGGAAATAAACCCTGGCACGGAGACTGCGGAGCCCCGGCGCGAGACGTAGGAGGCTGGAGCAGGGACAGGGATCGAGGCTCGGCTGCGCGTGGGGTTGGCGAGCTGAGATTGCTGCGTCTCTGTTCTGTTCGAGATAGCGGCGCGCCTCCTCGCATGCCCGCGCCCGGCCCGGGATCCGCCCGATCCCCGGACGCCGCCGCCGCCGCATCGGCAGCCTCGATGCCGTCTATCCGTCGCTGACATGCATGACGCACGCCGACCACATGCTTCGAACAACCGTAAACACCAAGACGGCGTGGATCGACCGGGATGCTCGGCCTCGGAAAGCCTTTGCTGTTCCGTCATTGGTCCGCTCTCACTGGCAGTCGGTTCTGGAGGCGCCCAGCCCGCCCCACGGCGATGCATGTCTTGGCTGTGTAACTCGAGGTCACAGAACTGTTGTCGTGTTGTTCAAGTCAACGTTGGCATGTTTCAATTATTTCAAGTAAATCTCAGGTAGGCCGCTCCGATCAATGGCGTGTTCAACCGCCCAGCGGCGATTGTCGGATGCGCCAAGACATCGTCATTCGTCATCCATGGTCCCCCAGCTCAGCACCGTCTTGTTAAACTTCTCCAGCTGCGCCGCGTCCGTCGCCCACGTCGTCAGCAGCCGCACCACGGCCCAGTCGGCGCCGCACTTCTCCCACACGTAAAAGACAAAGTCCTGCTGCAGCTGCTTGACCAGCCCCAGCGGCAGCACGGCGAAGACCTGGTTCGTCTCCGTGGCGGCGCGCAGCGCGTAGCCGGCGCCCACGACGGCGCGCGACAGCTTCTCGGCGGCGGCGTTGCCGCGGCGCGCCAGGTCAAAGTACAGGCCGCCGCGGAACAGCTCGGCGAACTCGACGCCCATGATGCGGCCCTTGGCCAGCAGCGAGCCGTGCTGCTTGACGTAGAACTCAAAGTCCTCGGCCAGCTGCGGGTGCTTGACCACGACGGCCTCGCCGAGCAGCGCGCCGTTCTTGGTGCCGCCGATCCAGAACATGTCCGTCAGCGCCAGCACGTCGGCCAGCGTCATGTCGTTGGTGGCCGACGTGAGCGCGGCGCCGATGCGCGCGCCGTCCATGAAGAGCAGCAGGCCGCGGTCCTCGCACAGCAGCTTGATGGCCGCCAGCTCGCCCTTGGAGTAGACGGTGCCCACCTCGGTCGCGTTGGAGATGTACACGAGCCGCGGCTTGGCCATGTGCGGGTAGTGCCAGTTGTCGTCGAGCGCCTTGCCGATGCTCGCCGGCGTCAGCTTGCCGTTCTCGGGCGCCACGTTGATGATCTTGTGGCCGGCGGCCTCGACGGCGCCCGTCTCGCGCGTGACGATGTGGCCCGAGCTGGCGGCGATGACGGCCTCGTGCGGCCGCAGGCAGGCCGCGATGGAGATGGCGTTGGCCGAGGTGCCGCTGGGCACGAAGAAGATGCCCACGTCGTCGCGCCCGAGGTGGTCGCGGATGTGCTGCCGCGCCGCCGCGCTGTACCGGTCGTTGCCGTAGCCCGTCTCCTGCGTGCCGTTGCTGGCGACGAGCGCCTCGAGCACCTGCGGGTGCGCGCCCTCGCTGTAGTCGTCGAGGAAGCTGTAGCGCTCCTTGGGCGCGAGGGCGTCTGCGTCGGGCATGCTGCCTTGGATGGCGACGCCGTGGACCTGCGGGGAGACGAGAGCGAATGCAGAGACGCCCAACAGACGGGCGACAACGATCGTTATAGGGTCCTCGGTGCGAGCGCTTGTTGAGACAGGGAGCGCCCGGTCTCGCTCGTGTCAGAACCTGCAGCGCGGGGCGTCGCCGGCGTCGTCGTGGCCCGCCGCGTGCCGACGCAGGCCGTCGTCAACGCTTCGCGAAGCATGTCGACGGGCAAAAGTGGGCTTGCGATGTCGTGGAAAGATCTGTTAGTCAAGCATTGCCCACAATGGCAGCTCGCCGTCCGATCCGCCAACACAACCCGCCCCTGGCCATGGTGGCGCCAATGGCGAACACGCGCGCTTCCCCGGGGCTCGGGTCGTGAAACCCACTGCGGCTCCCCGTCCAAGGCGTCAGCGGCTGGGGCAGAAGCGTGCTGGGGAGATGGACTCGGTGAGGGCCGTGGTGAGACCGCCGATGTCGCTGGGTGCATCGTGGGCAAGGTTAGTTCAACAATATGCACGCCCCATGCTCCTGCAGGCTCACCGACACAAGCCAGACATTGCGGGGGCTCAGGATGCGGGGATCGTGGACATGGGGTTCAAATGAAGGTCTGATACGGTGTAAGAGAGCGGTCATGTGCGTCGACAGTATATTAAATAGGCACTCGCTGCTCGAGAGGCGTTGGCTTGCTGCCATGCAGGTCGAGCTTGGCGCCCAACAATCGGCCACTCGTCGCCCAGGTCTACGCTTGCTGTACGACTTCAACGTGAACATGACACGGCAGACACCGCACCTCACGGCAAACCCTTCATGTTTGCTACATAGACTACCCACCTCAAGCGACCAGCTTGTTCAGCCGCTCCCTGAGCCTGGCCACCGACCGCGCGCCCCTCATGCCCTCGTGCGTCGCGACAAAGTCGTCGAGCTGCTCCAGCGCCGCCACGTTAAAGGCCCGCGGCGCGGGCTGCAGCTTGCGGCGCACGTACTCGTCGTTGATGAGCTTGTTGTGCAGCGACATCTCCAGGAACTGTCGGTCGTACGAGCTGGTCAGCATGTCCGTGATCTGGCCGCCGAAGACGTCCATGTTGGTGATCGCCTCGATGAAGTACTCTCTGTCGCCCCAGAACTGCATGCCCTCGGGCGCGCCCGTGTTCCATCCGGGGATGCCCGCGATGAAGAGCGGCGGGTGGATGGCCGCTGGGCCCGGCACCAGGCGGGCGTCGTCCCAGTCCACGATGCTGTCGTGGGTCAGCTCGGCCGAGTACGAGAGCGCATCGATCAAGCAGACTTACCCTGAGAGCTCATCTCCTTGGACGACCACGTCGAGCGACTGCATGTAGCCGTAGTTGACCGACGCGTATCCGTGCTCGACCTCGGGCAGTATGTGCTCCTTCATGCCGCGGCGGTAGAGGTAGTGGATCGGGTCGCCCCAGCCGGATTGCCCCTCGAGGGCGCGGATGAGGCCGCGGTCGACCTCCTTGACAAGCCACTTCTCATAGTCCATCGGCTCGTCTGTGCTCCGGGTCAGTCTTCGCAACAACCAGGATTCACTCTTCGCCGTCCACTCACATGTGCCCTCGGGGGCCCGGAGAGAAACCGTCCACGTGGCATACAACACCTCGGCGAGGCTGTCCAGTATCGCCCTGCGCTGCGCATCGCTCATCTTCTCCGTGTCCCAGGCATGCAGCACCTCGCCGGGCACGTAGCTGAGGACGCTGTACTTGTCCGTCTGGCGGATGACAGTCGGGAGCTTCGCCGTCGGGCGCAGCTCCTGGACGCGCTTCAGCTCGTCCAGCCCCTTGTTGGCATACTTGGCGAAGCCAGCCTCCTTGGGGATGCGGAGGATGAGCCGGTCGTCCTTGGAGGACTTGATCTCGTAGACGTGGTTGTACCAGCCGCCCATCGGACCGCGGACAGTCACGAAGGTGTCGTCGAGGGCCGAAGACAGGTCGGCCAGCGCCGAGACCACGGCTGGAGAGGTCGCAGTCGCCATGGAGATCAACGGCGAGGGAACGATGAAAGTGAATCAGTAGAGAGGATCCCAACAGGTCGAGGGAAAGATGAGAGGGAATCCAGAAGAGTCCCCAGGTCGAGGGAGTGAATCAGACGAGTCCCCAACAGGTCGGTCGAGGTGCTATTTGTACCCGCCGTTGCGGCAAGTCGGCGCTGGGCCCCAGTGGCCCTCCTCCCCGATTGTTTCTTTGCTGCTATTGTGCAGCGATTCACTGCACATAAACTTGGCACTGGGTTGGTGGCAAAGATAGGCAGGCCGACCCAGGTGGGCGACAATGGCGTTTGCAAAGATGGCAACGAGTGGCACGCCGAGTGAAAAGGACATCTTGAGAACAATAGGAAGGTGACCTCCCAATGGCTGGCGAGGCACCCACATCCATGAGAGCCCTTGCCGGGAGACGTGCGGCAACCCGAAGACATCAGATGCGCTCGACCGCGAGAAGCACCGCCCACGCGCGATCTACAGTCCCCATAGCCTTGTACTCATTCAATCACCCGACGCACTAGTTGCGGTCGACTGCCCTGGTTGGTTTCCGCCGGACCCGTAGTCGTTGCAGGAGCACCTGTATACACTGTCTAGGCTCGCCGTGCCATCAGCTCAGGATCTTCATGCTGGCCCTTCTGCTCGGAATCTCCAGCTCCTCGAGTCCCCAGGGAATGCCCACAAAGGCCTACAAAGTCCTTGCCCATACCGCTCTAGCCGCAGCTTGGTAGGTAGCCTCGAGAAAGGCCCCGTTCGCCCGAGGGCTCGCCAAACTCGAACTCGTGGGACATCCAACCGCCAGATCGCAGTTCATGCGGCCGCCCGGCAGTCGGCCCCGTGGAGCTTATCGGACCCGTCCTTGACACGCACGACCAGGCAGGACTTTCCAAAGTCGAAGAGGCTCTCGCCAGCCGGCACTTCAGGCTGGTGGTGCACGGGGGCCATGCCGTAGGAGTCGTTTTGGCCATGGCGCGCGCCGCTGTCGGCCTCGCGGGCTTCCTCGAAAAAGGGCACGGTGCAGATGACGGTCGGGTTGCAGGTACATGTAGCGACGGTCATGGTGTCTATCGTTTTGGGGTTCGAAGGACTGCTTTGCGTTGAGAAGTCGTCTGGTGGTGCTCCGTAATCTGCTTGCGATGATGGCTTCCGCGATGAGGTGCCCGTCCTTTATACCTGGATTTCCGATGCGAGCCTCACAGCACTTGCTGTCGTCCCTGTAAGCCCCCCAAACTTCGTGGTCTCGGATATGGTGACTTCACCAGCCGTACTTGCTTGCTAGAATGGTTGCCCTTAGGAGGGTCGTGCACTGGACGGCATTATTTGCAATGTCGAATGCGTCGAAATGCTTGCTGTGTGCTTCAACACATGACTGCCGTCCAAGCCATGAGCAAGCACAGCTGGCGATTACGGCCGGCCGTCTTGGTAAGTTGATTGCGCCCCTCAGTGCCATCAGGAGGTTGTTGGCTGTCCAGAACCAACTGCATGAACCTCATCCCTGTGGGCGAGAAGATCGAAGCCATGCCCGTCGGTTTCATGCCTCTCTGCAAGGGATGACAGCCCATGTCCGGCATCCTGTTGGCTCGCCAGGCTGCCCGTTGGACTGGACCACAAGCATCGAGGCCCGACCGGAATTCACGGGAGTTTGTGAACGGTAGCGGTCTCATGATGCAAGCCATGCATGGCGCGTCTCTGCCATCAAATCTTGCCCGGGACTGGTGTGACCGAGGCCATGGCGTACTCGTGCCAGTCGCTTCCGCCTGGTCAATCCGCGAAGCAGGCGTTTCCATTTCGTCGCATATCGGTGACTGATCCATCAGATGTATCGCGACAATGATGCGCGGCCCTGGGACGACCCGCGAGCTGCGAAGCTGCCATGCAGCGGCGCAGACCGCCGAGTCAGAACCCCAGAAATGCGTCGCGTTCCGTCAACCAACTGTGGGCAGCACGTCGTCACGTACCCTCGCCCCAAGCTCGGTCACAAACATCCAGGCCGCGCGTGCAAGGTCACTCGTGACATCGCCGAGTTTGACAATCTTGAGTCGAGACTGCGCCAGCACAAACGCACCGCACGAGATTTGAACGACCCGAACGCCGGGATGAAACAGGTTCAGGGCCAAGTGGTGATCGAGATATCGGGCCAGGGCGGCGATAAAGGGATGCTTCGGGCCATCCTCGCTCGTTCGCCAGCCCCAGCCGTCATCCGCGTTCCCGCCAGCTAGCCTCCGCCGTTCTCGCGGGTCGTTTGTCCACGCGTCTGAGGCGTTTCCCTCGGCCGTCCCGGCCTCCTCCCCTGCACGGAGAAAACGGCGCAGGTCGGAGGGCGATATTGTGATCTCCAACGACTTGAGACCAGGTCCAGCCGAGTCGTTGCCCTCGCCGAGCTCGCCATCCGAGTCTGACGCGGCGGACCCTCGTCTCTCTGCCGCGGGAGCATTGAAGGAGAGTGTCAACGCAAAGTCCGGGCCTTTGCTGGGCAACCCACTTGTTCTGATCCAGCCCTCCCACACGTTGACGAGCGTCTTGGTGCCCAGCGTGAGCTTACTCACACGGCAGTCAAAGGTCGTAGACAGCCATTCACCGATGACGGCTTTGAGCGCCTGTGGCATCCGCAGCAGCAGCAGGGGAAGATGGGCGAACTGGCTCTTGTCGACGTCGGCGTTTCCCGGCTGCATGGCCCACACAGGCTGTTGTGCTGCAGCGTCGTCCGCGGAGCTCGAGAACCCCGGCAGCAATAATGCGACGTACGTCGCGTTCTCATGACGTATCTCAATCCAGAGCCCTCTCCCTTGCCCTCCCGAGAACTGGTTCCGGGCCTCCTCGCTGCCTTCGTCCGCCAGCGCTGCGCCCAGGATGCTCTGCGCGTGGAACCAGCGAATAGCAACCGCCCGTAACGGCCCAACCTGGCCCATGGGCGTGTCTGTTGCCTCCAGCCCGACCTGGATGCCGCGTACGACATCTCCAACCAACGTGTCGCGTAGCCTGTGCGCCAGATGCTCGAGGCGAGCGGTCGTTAGTCCCCGAGGGCCGACGTAGAGCGGTGAGACGCGGTGGGTTGAGAAGGTCGTGTTGAAGAATGGTGGAACGATTTCATCCTCGGCGACGATGTGATTTGATGAGCCATTGGAGGCCACCGGGGGCCCCCGAGCTTGAGATTTGCGCGGTGCCATGTCCTGGCCTGCGAGGACTATGATTGAGTTCGAGCCGGGATTCGTGGTGGTTCCGACGCGTCTCAGTCGCCGCAATTGCAAACAAACAGAGTATCCAGCCTCGAGTAGTGGCGGCTCTCGATGAATGACACGTCCTCGAGATATTGTTATCTGCTGGCCAAACTGTGTTGGGTGTAATGCGTACTCGTAATTGCGCTGTGCTCACCCATGGTTCATCTGGAATTCCAACAGACATTCAGGAGCTGACTAAGCCAGTTACATCGTGATGCGATGGGTGTTAAACCAGGCCTCAACCCAGAGCTTCTCGGTAAACTCGCAATTCGATTCTCCGCAGAGATTGGTATGTTCGATTCTCCAACAGCCAAGATACATTCAATCCAGATAGAAAATGTCCAGCAGCCTTGCGCCTCGGATCCGTCGAGTGGTATAATCAGTACGAGTACAAATGGCTTCCGAGGCCCTGCAGTCCTGGTATCAATACACCATGCAAACGCCCAAACATGCACCTTCCTATGCTCCGACACTAAATCCAAACGATCCATCAAAGACGTCGAGCTTCTTGACGTCGGTCCCGCCGCGTAGGGCGAGCAGGATGTCCATCGATGGGACCTTGTCGGGGGGGTAGAAGAGCAACAGGTTGTCCATGTCCTCTTCGGTAAATTCGCACATCTCCTCCCACTTGTAGGTGTCGCTAACCTTGGACATCCTGGCATCTTGTCAGCATATGCACATGGTTGGCTCCGGGCCTGTTTTCGCCACTGACCAGCGCATCCGCTTGGGGCCGTCCTCGGGCTTTGGCGCAATCTTGCGGAGCTTTGTCCTCAGTTCGCCGATGGATTCGATTGCATTCCCTGCGTTCTTGGGCAGCTGGTTCCCGATGAAGCGCCGTATGGCCGCCGCCAGCCGTGGACCTTTGCCATTCGTGCTGACCATGATCTGCAGGGGCCCATCACGGTGGATGCTCCCAAAGTAAAAGTCGCACTCCGGAGGCACGTCTGCGATGTTTGCCGGGATCTTCTTCTCCTTACACAGCTTCCAGACGACCGTTGACGCCGCAGGGTCGTCGATGGCCACTAATACCATGTCCGCCGCATCCAGGTCTGACGGCTCGAAGACTCGGTCGACGTGTGTGACTTGCTTCTCCGATACTCGGTGTGCGACCTCTTCGTTCAGGCCAGAAGCCGGACAGACGACGGTGACTTTGGCATCGGCGTTGAGGCAGTTCAGGATGCGTCCGGCCGCAACCTGCGAAGCTCTGGTTAGCTCTTCCAGGCCTGACATGAGCAGATGGGCATGCATACTTCGCCGCCGCCGACAACGAGGACATTCTTGTCCTTGACTTGCCACGCAAGTATGAGGCTGCCGCCGGGCTGCACCTCTGGGAATTTCTTAGCCATGCCTCGGCGCGTCGGTATGTGTGTGTAAAGTTGGAGACGAATCCGATCGTCGGCGAAGCTGGAGCTGTCTCTGGCACTAACGACTGGGAGCCTAAAACGTCGTTCGGCGACCCTGCAGTTCTAAGATAACGATAAGATTTGCTGCGCGCCAGGCGCATCGGATAGGGGGTAACCCGGCCCCACACATTCTTCAGGGGGCTGACTGTTGTACCTCATTAACACTGGTGGGGGCACCACGTCAGGCGGCTGAGACCAGCCGCCAGCCTCGCTGCCTCCAGCTCCTTACACCGGCAGCTTCACTTCCATTTCCTTGCTCCAAGTTATGCACACCGGCTTCCCGGTGCAGCTCGAGGCGCAGCTCGACCAGCCCCGGTCGTCTCGCCCGTTCGAGTTGCTCTGATCGCACCTCATCCCCCGTCTCTCGCCGTCATGTCTGGCCGGAAGCTCGGGGGTGGCCGCATCTTCGGCAGCGGTAAGAGCCTGGCGCCGCCAACACCTCCGACAGCTCCCCGGGCCAGAGCCAGCAGCCCCTTTGCTCCCTCCGAGAGCACCGTGTCGCTCGGTTCGCCTTCGCTGTCGCCGCCTGCGAGTGGGAGCCTGACGGACCTGGGTCAGGATATAGGCGCGAGCATCAGCGTCGGGGCGCAAGCAAAGGGCAGCGCCGCGGATGTGACAGGTCTCGTCTGCCCGATTTGCACCGAGGAGATGGTGAGTTGCAACACCCTACGTGCCGGTGTGCAAGTCAATGGCTTGATTCCTGACAGGAGTAGGTGACGTTGCTACAACTGAATCGGCACATCGACGACACCCATCAAGAACTGCCCGTGGAGGAACAGGACGAGGTCAAGACATGGTTCGACAAACAGGTTCTCAAAGCCAAGCGCTTCCAGCCCCTATCTCTGATCAACCAGAAGCTTCGGGGACTGGAAGTGTTCGAGTCCAACGAGTCGAATCCCATCCCCTCGCAACTCACGGCACCCGGCAAGCTCAATGTCGACGGCCCCATCGACCCAGAAGAGCTCATAACGCGAAACCACTGGCAACGGCCCTCGGGGTACGACGCATGTACGGACCCTACCTGCGGCAAAGGCCTCGGCCCCATAAACGGCAACATCAACTGCAGAAAATGCGGGAGGCTGTTTTGCGAGGAGCATACCATGTACCAGATGAAGCTGAGCCGGAGCGCAAACCACGAACCGGTCCGGGGCTACTGGGCCAGAGTCTGCGAGACGTGCTACAAGTCCAAGGACGGCTACAATGACCACACCGGCGTATCCGTAGACCATATGGGCATGTTTTCTGATATTAGACGGAAAAGGGTTGAGCGGCAGAACCTGGAGGTGTCGAGGCTGGAGAAGCGGTTGACCAAGCTGACGAGGTTACTGGCGAACGCCCCGGAAAACACGACTGCGTCAAACGGGTCTCTGCTGGCCCCGGTGTCGTCTCTGATGGGACAAAAGGACGCGCGGAAGCTGCTGGAGCAGTCGGTCGTGACATGGGAGGAAGACGAGTCAGTGGCCAAGTGCCCATTCTGCCAACAAGAGTTTGGATCTTGGACGTTTAGGCGACACCATTGCCGCATATGCGGCCGGGTGGTATGCGCAGATCCTCATACGGGCTGCTCATCAGATGTGAGCTTAAACATTAGCAGCTGTAGGTATCCCGCTCTCGTGGAGCTTCACCGCAGAGCTAACACCTACCAGCGACGAGCCGATCCACCGAGAAGATCGAGGCCAATGGGGGAACTAACCAGCTGAGCATCGATATCAGAATGTGCAGGGAGTGCAACCACACCATCTTCTCCGGCCGCGACTTCACCTCATCCCTGCTGCACAAGCCCCCCGACCAAAAAGCATACGAGACCCTTCGCCAATTCGAACGTGGAATACGTCAGCTGCTTCCGTCCTTCCACCGCGTCCTTTCAGCTCTGCAAGCCGAGAAGCTGAGCAACGGAGAAATCGACTTGTCCAAACCCCCGCCCACGCGGGCGCAGATCCAGGAGGCTGGCAAAATACGAAAGCGGCTCATAGACAGCTTCGGCAAATACGGGACGGCCGCGAAAAGGATGCGCGACCTAAAGTCGAATAACCCGGCGCAACAGAGGTTGCAGCAGGCCGTGTACACATACTCCAGCGGCTTCCTACATACCAACATGCTGCCGCTCAAGAGCCTGCCACAGATGCTACGCACACGCTCCGCGGCGTCGTCCTCGTCCCGCTTCCTGTCCACGCCGACGCAGTCTACCTCCAGCCTACGACATACGGAACTGGCAGGGTCCGACGCCGGTTCTCAGGCCCCCAGCGAGGCGAGCACGGTGGTCAGCCAGCTCGAGTCGGAGGAGAAGGACGTCAAGGAGCGGCTCGCGGTGCTGGAGGAGCAAAGGTTCATGGTGGAGGACATGATCAGGACGGCCACCGGTGCGAGGCGCTTCGAGGAGGTGAGCGCCTTGTCGAGGAACGTCGACGAACTCGAGGGCGAAATCCAGGAGCTGAGGCGGAAGGTCGGGGATGTGGAGGCGCGGTGGGAGGGCGTGTACCGCGACGGTGCGCAGGCCTAGGCGTGCCAAATCCCAAGCGCGTATGGCTTCATTTGCGGCGATTGGCATTATTTGCATTGCATGGCGTTGGACGGGGATCACAGCACGAATAGCCTTGGTAGAGCTGGCGACGCCGTCGTCGTCGGGGCGTGCGGCTTGTTTGAAGCTAGCCAGGTCAGCATGGACAGCATCTAGCAAACCACATGAATCATGACAAGAGCACGGGATTTAAATGACGGTCGTGGTATTCAGGCACTCGTGATAGCTCCAGACACGAACAACAGATATATGCATTCCGTGGGAACCCACAGGCCAACGTACGTTCCGGCAAGTCCGGAACAGGCGTGCCATCCACAAAACGCATGCCAACATGGCCCAGACGCCAGTCCTCTCTCCTCAGAGGACGAGAGCATGCTATGTACATCAACGTATAGCCTGAAGAAAATACACCAAGGGGCACCACCCGACAAAAGCACAATGGGTGTGCAGTACCGAAAAAGGGGGTATTAAAGCAAGGGCGGGTATTAAGCTCAGCAACGCCGCGGCGAACAAGGCGTGGAGTCGTTACTAGTGAACCACGCCCTCCACGCCGCCGAGAAACCTCCTTACCCGCCCAATATCGAGCTCGTCTCGCTCGCTCTCCACGGCTTTCAGGAGGCCGTCAACCACGGCATCCACATCACCCTCCTGCACGCCCGTGCACAGGGCCACAACGCGACGGTACTTGATTTCGACGTCGCGACTCCGGCCCTTGAGCGCCTGCACCATCTTGCGGGTGACCTCGCGGCGCCCCTCAATGGCACGGATGCGGGCACGCAGAACGGCCGCAGAGGGCAGCATTCCTTCACTGCCGAACCCGCCACCAGCGGCAGAGGACTCCTCGGCAGCCTCGAGCATGGCCGAAAGCTCCGTCTCCCACGATGATGAAGGGTTGGGTTGCGATGACCTGGATTGCTCATTCATCAGGCGAATCTGTTCGTCTTCACGCGCGTGGGCGAGATTGGAGACCTTTTGGCGGGCGAGTTGCTGCTTTTTGAGGGTGGTGGTGAGATGCTCGAGGTTGCGGCGGGCCTCGCCGAGCTGGGTAGACGTAGTCCGAAGCGTAGCGTGAAGGGTATCTAGGGAGGCCTGTTTGGACTTGATCTCCTGCTGGAAGGCGGTTCCCGTTTCATTCAGGAGATGTGTGATTGCTAGGGTAGTCAGCAGCCAGAACGTGATATCACCACGGAAAGGAGCTCAACTCACAGGCTATGATTTCGTCACTGCTTTCCCGAGTGCGCTGGCTAGATCCAGGAGCACCGCTCTTCTCGGCCGTGGCATCGCCGTTGGCCTTTTCTTCTGCATTTTCACCCCCAATGCCAAAATCCATTGGTCGCAGGCCGACGCGGTTGGCGATGTTGGGATCCGCGCCGACTTCCAGAAGCTGCGATATAATGCTTCGGTTTCCAATCCGAGCTGCGATATTCAGGGCCGTGTCGCCCGAGCTGTCTTGAGCGTTGACAATCTCGCACATGAAGCGTGCGATGCCCATCTTAGGGATCACGGACTGCGAGCTGCTCGGCACGTGGCCGTTGGTCTGCACGTTTTGGCTGCTAGGAACACTGCCCTGTCGAACTACCCATTCGAGGAGGCTTTCGAGGTAGTACCGGCTGGCCGCATTGCGTCCCTTGACGGCACTGGTGACGGCAATGTGATGCAGTACGGTGCGCCCCTTCTGATCACGGGCTTCGATAGTAGCGCCAAGAACCTCGAGCAGGTCCGGGAACGATCCCTGATCCATGGAGTTGGTGACTAGGCAGGCACGCATCAAGGCGCTTTCGCCCGAGGCGTTGACGCGGTACGGAGATGCGCCAGCGGCTATGAGTGCACGAAGAAGAGGCATTCGCGCGAGGGTCGCTGCCCAGTGCAGAGCGGTGTGGCTTTGGGGGTCGATGGGCATGTCGAGCTCGGCAGGCGTAAAGGTCCGGAGCATGTCATGCTTGGATGTGTCCGTCGCTGTCGAATCCATAAAGAGGCCCATGAGCATGCTGCGCTTGGTTTCCACGTCGGGTGACATCTCGTAGGGCAACGGGGGGAGGGGCCCGTTGCCTTCATCGCATGGGGTGCGGTCGTGGACGGCGCTCTGGGTGTAGATGAAGGATTCGTTAGGCTCCGTGGGAGAGCCAGGGAACGTCGTGGCGTACACATCCATGTTCTGAGGGTATCCTGCAAAACTGTCAGATGGCGTCATGGCAACCCGCTGCCGCTTCCGGGGAGGCTCGTTGTCGGCTGCGACATGACCGCCGTTTTGTTGCTGGGTCGAGTACGCCGAATCAACTTGCTGGCCGTAGTCGGAGGCGTAGCTCTGTTGAGAATTGCCAGGGAATTCGTCGCCATTCTGCATCGACGGTTGTCGGCTGAAGCTAGGTGCCCGTGTCGGCCCGTTGCGGCTCCTGGGACCTGGGGAATCGAAGCGGGCCTTGCTGATGGCGGCGACGGCGTGAGAAGCGGTGCTGGAAATGTTCTTAAAAAAAGTTCCCGACAAGCCGTTCGGTCTGCCGTCGACGCTGGAGCTGTACATGCGCTTCCGCTGAGCGGCCATGGCTTGCTCCTTGGTCGGAGTGTTGAAGTCTCCCCTGCCAGCGACGCCGCCGTCCTGGCCCATGTCGTAGGTCAACAAGGGCCGCAGCAGTTCCTCGACGCCATACTGGCGGCAGACCTCGACTCCGCGCTCAAACTTGATCCAGGTGCCCTGGTACTTGCCATAGCCACCCTGGACCTTTTCGTGCTCGCCGGTCTGGATCTCTTTCTCGAGTATCTTGGTGCGCTTGCCCTTGTCGACACCGGCAACTTTTAGGATCTGGGTGGCATTGAGCCACGAGTCCTGGCGACGGCGCATGACGGCAATGCTATTGACTTCCATTTCGTAAACGTCGACACCAGAGTACGAAGCCTGTGAGCATTCAAGTCTGTCAGCGGCTTGGTGGTCTTGTGCTGCGGTGGGTAAGTCATCCGGGTTCGGGACACGTACCGAGTAGATCTGCGGCCCGTCTGCGGCGCCATTATAGCTCTGGTGGAACGAGGCCGAGTGCCTCGGCTGTGATTGTTGGCTCATGGAGAAGGACTGCTGCGAAGACTGCGATGCAGAAGGCATCTCACAAGCCTGGGGCGCGGAGGTGCGGGAGAGAAGATGGCGGGCGAGGCACCCGAGGAATGGGCGCTGGGAAGCGCTGTCGTGGCCGCGGCAATGCGGGCGATGCGAAACTCGTGTCCTAGGCTTGACGATCAGGCCCAGTCGAACCTCAGTCGCGTGCGGGATGCAGCGCAATAGGCGGCCGCACGTTTCTCTCGTCCGTGTCGGGGACGGTGGTGGAGGTGCTGGAGTTGATAGAGCAGAGCTGCTGGTGACGGGAAGAAATGGTGGAGGAAGTGGGTTGCAGGGGAGTCAAGTAACCTGCCTGGGAAACGAGGGGAGGGGGTGATGGAAGCGAGCGAAGCACAAGTCAATGAAGGCGCGCCTCCGCTCCGCTAGCACGCCGCAAGGCACAACCGCAAGCACCAGCACAAAGTAGCCGTCATACAAACGGATGCAAGCAATGCCAGCAAGGTCAGCCACTGAATCTTATCTTGTTCCCGCCGAGAATAAACAGCGAGGCAGATCTCAACGGCAGCAAATGCAACAGCTCCGTGCACGGCAACGAGGGCGGCTGCAATACCCCGTAATATCCGTGGACCGTAAATGGAAATCAGACATGCGCCTGCGGACGATCCGATGCACTGCGGCAGTGCTGAGGCGCGTGGTGGAATGTCCCAGTTCAATTAATCAAGACGTGTCGGTTTCGTGATTCCTTCGTGTCAGGTCGTGTCGCGCGCGCCCATGCCCCTCCCCAGCTTTGTTCAGTGGTTCACTGCGGTGGGTCGCGTTTAAGTGCTTGCACAAGCCGGCTGCACATCATTCCAGGGAGCTCTGGTCAGCGACTTAGCGCATTTACTCGTAGAGCAAGGTGTTCTGAGTGAGCTGTGGAAAAAGCAATGAGCATGTTCTCGTACAGATGGATCTTGCAGCCGCGGTAGGGGAGTGCGTCATCCTTGATCCGAGCCCAGTGCCGAAGTTCGGCCGGCCAAGTTTCAAGCTCTCCACACTCCACAGCTCGTCTGATATCCACGATCCGTTTCAAAGTTGCGACACCAGTTATCCAAACCCATCTGATCGGCATATCAATGGTCGAAATCGGCACGAGGGGATTCCGAGCCTGTCCAGACCGCCACGATGCCTGCGCCGGCATATCCCCTCCCGTCCTCTCTCCCGCCTCTCCATCTCTACCGCCATATCCTGCGCGAGTCCTCATACCTCCCCCCGGCCTTCCGAGCGACCATCGCCCTGACCATTCGCGACCGATTTCATCGAAACCGCAAACATGACACCCGTGCCAAGGCGCACCTCTCCAGAGCGCTGTCCGCCCTGCGGAGCCTACGAGCTGCCAACAGCGGAGACAAGAACGCCATGGCAGGGCTAATCTCCAAAGGTTTCGCGAGAACCGGCAGCCGCAGACGAGAACTCATGGCTCAATTCGTCAAGCCACAAGGGCCCAACGACTCGCAGGCCCTGGAGGCGCTCTTGGACAAGGCTGGGGCGGGCAGGCAGCCTTCCGCCACGACCAGCAGTTCCGTGGCCGGTGCAACGGCGTCCGATACGGCGCAGGGCTCCAAGAAGCTCAAAAACGTTTTCTTCCAGAAATGGGACCGGCCTAAGCTGCTGCAGATCCTCCAATCCCAGAAACAGCACCAAAAGGACACAAAAGGCACAACCAGCTGGCCGGGTACCACGGTCAAGGGTACCGACCAGGACCAGTTCGTTCCGAAACTAAACATCTGGGGAAACCCGCCGGTCGAAAGCCTTGTCCGAGCAAAGCAAGCCCACTGGTGGCGACGAAGTGCGGATAAGATCATGCCGCCTTTGGGCAAGGGCGAATGGGACTTGCTGGGCCGGCTGGGCAGCGGTGCCCAGGACGGAGGGGAGTGGGCCATTCCCGGGAGACGACATTCCGCACAGCCCATTCTTGCGCAGGAGGAGGGCTCACTGCGTACTTTGGACTGGGAGGGTTACGCTACAAATCCGGCAGCCACGGTTGAAAAGGAACACTCTCGTTCCCGGCAACGACGCTCGGGACGCAAGGACACCGGACCGTACGGCGGGAGAGAACGCAGCCAAGAGCTGTCGTCCAGGTGGTTCCGAAGGGCGTACAACAGGATGTGGCAGCTGACGCCGAGCATGAGCCAGGACCCGAATACTCTTCACTATTCCTTCACTTGGGGTACGGCGCAGTCGAAGCTGCCGGCCGCAACAGAGGCACAGCTGGAGATTTTCGAGGGCGTGGACAAAAGAGGCCGCAAGCTGGATAAGGGCCCGGCGTCTTGAAACCTTTGACTCGCATCTATACCGCCCTTTGCTATCTGCAACATCCACGACCGTCTAGTCCAGGAGATGCGCCAGCTTCTCCAGCGCCGGGCCATCAACGCGCATTCCCACCCACTCGTCCAACGCCTTGGCTCCGATGCTCTCATAGAACTTGATGCTCGGCTCGTTCCACTTCAGCACAACCCACTCCAGACGACCACCCTTCATGGCGACGACCTGCTTGGCCAGCTCGACGATCAGGCGCTTGCCATAGCCCTTGCCCCGCGCCGAGGGCTGGACGAAGAGGTCCTCGAGGTAGACGCCCGGTCTGGATCGCCAGGTGCTGTAGTTGTAAAAGTACAGCGCCATGCCGACCGCCTTTCCCTCTGGCGTGAAGAGGAGCAGGCAACGCGCGGGGCGGGCCGGCGATATAGGCTCGGTGTTGGGGACGGTCGCCGAGTCGGCGGCGCCGGTGGAGGGCGCAAAGGCAATGGTATTCTGTATCGTTTCCACGGTCGCTTCGACGGCATCGGGCTCCTTCTCATAGTCGGCCAACCCTTGGATAAGCTCCAGGATCGCCGGGGCGTCTGTGTGCGGTCAGTCGCGTGGAACGGGGACGTCGGGTCTGGCTGGAGAGTTCGCACCTTCGCGGCGGGCGTGCCGGACAGTCGCGTCGGAGGCCATTGTGTATGGGTGATAGGAGCCGGTGAAGCGATTGGATATACCCCTTGATTCGGACTGAGGAATCGGCGCAATTCGGCGGGATATGGACGCCTTTATAGATGATGGTGGTGACTTGATGCGCTTGACCGAGTTGTACGACACTGGACCGTGGGGCAGCCCCAGGTGAAGGGCGCGCACGAGGTCCATGGCGGGGTCGAGGCGGGGCGCTGCATGCAGGGGTTGCCACGAGTCGGCAACTTACCCTGGACCTCTGGTGATCGAAGCATCAAAGTGAGGGACAAGACAAGACAACGTCGACGTATAGATCCCATGAGCCCACATGCTTTATTTTTAATTGGCTATGATCTGGTAGTTCAACCATTACTATGCCATCAAGTGATCATATCCCTTAGTATCGGCTGTTTACAGACGAGGTCTCAGGCATAGCCTTTGCGTTCTGGCCCACCCCCTCCTGATCGGTAGGCACGGACTTTCTCTTGCGCAGAAGAACAAACGCGATTGCGCCCACCACCATGAGAGAAGCAACAACAACGCCAACAGCGATGCCCGCCTTGGCTCCCGTAGACAGTCCGCCAGAGCCCCCGGAGCTCGGGACAGCCGCCTCGGTGGTGTCTTTGCTATCTGTGGTCGGCGTCTCGGGCGTGCTCGAGCCACTCGGTTCGGGCAGCTTGAAGTCGGAAGAAGTGACGTTGAAGCAGGGAACCTGGACGTCGAAGTTGTGGGCTTCGACGAAAGTCTGAGCGAGCATTGTCAGTACCTCTGAGACACGCCAGGAAAGGGCTGGGCTGACGCACGATATCGGCACAAGCATAGAAGGATTGCTTGCTGGCAGAGGGCTCGTCGGCCTCGCCAGACCAACGAGACGAGTACTCCAGTTGAATCGTCGCGTTGGAGCCAGCCGTGACCGTTGACGGAACGGTGGCAATCTTGTAGCATTGGTGCCCGGGCTCGACGGCAGGCACGTCACCGGCAACCTTCTGGGTGAAGGCGCTCTGCGCGAGGGGATCTGCTGTATCGTTAGTCGCCAGGCTGACGGGGCGGAAAGGGGCTCGCATCACGGACCGTTGTCGTACGCAACCGAGAAGGCGACGTCCCAGGCTTCATTCGCGATCGAGAGGGCGACCGATCCCTGCGCTACCCCAGGAGATGATCAGCTAACCAGCCATATCGATTGCTTCGTCGCAAGCTTACAGATGGGGAACATGGTCCTCTCGCCCACGCCGCTCTGGCTGCCGCAGGGCGCGGTGTTGACGGCCGAAGCACTAAAGGGACGACCCTTTGGCCACAGGAAGCCGACAGGGCCCATGTCCTTGCCCAGGGCACCTTGGCCGTGCACCTTGCCATCCTCGGCCGAGGCAATTGCTGCGCCGGCCAGGAGCGCCAGGCGGGAGACGACTGGGAACTTCATCTTGGGTGACAGGGACGCTTTGATACTGCGAGGGACGGGGCGAGGCAAGCAAACGAAGTTGATCCGCAGGGGTGAGACGCAGCACTCGAGTCGACACTCGATCGTGGTTGATCGGGGTTTAAATACCCGGCGACTTCACGGCCACTCCTCAAACACCCGACAGCGCCGGTCCGCCCATCCAGCCCCCGTGAGCGATTAAGCAAAACCCACTCTGGAGCTGTAGTCTAGCAAAGAGAACACCGGAGGGTTGTCTTGGCCCCGGCCAGCAGAGCAGCACAACGCCCGTTCTACTCGACGCAAGGCCTCCCTGCCAAGTCAGTCCAACCGGGCTTCGCGCGCGCCCAAGCCCGGCCCAAGCCAATAGTCGCTTGGCCGCGCCTCGCAGAGCGTGGCCATCCGATGGCGGTCGAGATTTCCTTGTCTTATCCATCTGATCTTATCAGATCATCCGATTTACGCTTTGGTCCGGGCCAAGAGTCGCGTTGCCAAGACGCCTAGGCGAACGCGGGCGTAGCTTTGCGAGTCACAGAACGGAAAGTGACACACGGCATGCGAGGCGTACGGGAAATTGCCTCACCGTGTGACGGCTCAAGTAATGGAAATGTGCCACTCGGGAGTGCGGACGAAGTTTTTTCATGGGTTGATTTGTACTCTTCCAGTTAGTTGACGTCGCCTGGCTGCTCGACGTCGAGGATATGTTGCGTTGTGCGATTGAAATTGCTTGCTCGTCGCTTCTTCAGAGGGAAAACACAGCAGGAGAGTCCCAATTGTTTTCCATGACTGCACCCGGGCTTGCGTGCCGTAACGCCGAGGCATCTGGCTAGTCTTTTCCGGACGTCTTGAAGCTCGCCGACCTTGGCCTTCAACCTCGGGCTCCGCGGCAAGGGCCTTTCTGACCAGACCGGCCCGACTCCCATCTGGACTAGACCCCTTGGGTCTCAGTTCGGAGCGCGGTACAACAAGAACTGGGTCGTGCCAGAGAATACCACAGCCTCGCGCCAGTTGCCTGTCTTTTGCTGCTTCCTTGCTGATCATTTGATTTTGGCCTCTTCCTGGATCGAGGTCTGCTCAAGATTCCGTTTCCTCGGGTTCATCTTCAGCAGCTTGAAAATCTATTCCTCGCTTGATCGAGATTTTTCGCTTGAGCCGCTGGCCCAACTTTGTAGTTTAACAGCCACTTCAGCCACCGGCCACTCCTTGCTTGCATCCGTAAAGTCGGGCTGCTTGCTCCCCTGGCTCCTCGAACGTTGTTGCTACAGCCTGTAAGTGACATAGATTGCTGACATCTCCTTGGTCCATCAGCTGCTAGGCCCCTGTTAGATCGTTTTCCTAGTTTAACATATGGGCAACGACATCGTCGAGCCCCTTCTTCAAGACTACTCTACATCTCTCTCTAGGGACGTCTTACACAAAACGGGGGGTTTCTGTTCGACCTACGGCAGTACATAATTCGTCAATATGATTTTTGTTACAGCCCTTCATACCAAGAACTTCCAAGTATCGACCATCTTCGAATACTATACCTGGTCAACTACATCGGCTGGCTATCTTGTCGAAGACGTTTACGCGACAATCTACCGCGGACCCCAAGCAATGGTGAACTTCAGGTTTAACCAATGCCGAAACCGAATAGAATAATCTCCTAGGTGTATACCAAGCCTTGTACGATGTAGTGGAAATCGACACCTCGAACACAATGAGCGGGAGGAGAGTGGCACTTGTCGACGAAACTATGGAGCGTTTCCAGTTCGTCCAGAGGGTTCTCCTGGAAGTTACCTCCCTGGCTTGTATCCAGCAAAGACTAGATATTCCCAAGAGCAGAACGGAAGAAGACAGAAAAGCACCAGGCAATGCCTTCAGCCAGACTATAAGCAGTTTTTGAATAAGCTCGAACAGCAGGAAAGAACCTATGTTTTCTTTTCTCTCGAGACTACCCCGACCGAAGGGCAGACAACCGTCCGCTTACTTGTGGTACGAATTTGGATTTGCTCACCTGCGAAGGCGAAAGGCAGCGGCTTCATATGATGACCAACGCACACGGGAGAAACATCAACGAGTGTTAGGTCACCCAAAGGGACAGAGCGCAAGGCTGATGTTCCCTTAGCCACAAATCCGATGAAGCCGTCTCCCTCAGACTTCACACAGACCCAGCACGTGAATATCGTAATACTTTATTGTGGAGTTTGCTGCATCTTGTCCAGCTGTATCCTCCTTTATGCCTGGTCGTGTTGGCCGACCGTCCCAGCGTAAGCAGTCGCCATCTCCCCTGCATCCTCCGTGCTTCCCCGTGTATATATACAAAGCAAACACTCGTACATGAGCACGGAGTCTGATATTCTCCAACGCCATTGTCATCGCAGACGCCGTCATGCCCCAGGCAACAAACATCAAGAAACGTGAAACAATTAAAGGAAAATGGAAACGCAGTGTGGAAGGTGTATGCTCGAGTATGGCTACGCCAATGCGTGGCTCATCCAAGCAGGCCGTCGAAGCCAAAGTGCAGCCACCCGTGCATCGGATGCGACCGAGCGAAATAACTCATCATTCCTCCGTTTAGTGCTCGTAGCCTGCTCCACGCTGCCAGGGGCTATTTGCGGGTTAGCTTCATCCAAACACTCGGTCCAGAGCATCATACCTGGCGTTGTTTTGTTGACGGTATCCTGCGGGGCTCGCGTTGTTGTGTGACCGCTGCTGGGAGAGGGCGGACCCCGTGGGGTTGTACGGGCTCGGCGACGCCGATCGGAACGGGCTCGGGGCCCGCTGCCCGCCGGCCGGGAAGAGGGGCATCGACGGGTTGACGGGAGACCTGGGGCCGCCCTGGTGGAGAGAGGGCTGCGACGCCGCGGCGGAGTGCGTGTTGGGGTCCGTCCGCCGGCGCAGGTCCTCGGACGTGAGCGACTCGTTGTCGTCGTCGAGGTCCAGGTGCGACTTGTAGCCGGCCTTGTCGCCGCGGGCGGTGGCGGCCAGGGCGTCGAGCTCGGTGGTGGTGGTGAGCTGGGTCTGCGACTTCATGAAGGAGGCGCGGTCGTCGGCCATGAACTGGTAGCGGGCGTCGGGGTTCTTGCGGAAGAAGGTGATGGTGGTGGACACGATGACCATGATGAGCAGGATGAGGGCGAACGCGGCGTTGAGGACGAAGAGGACGACGCCGACGACGCCGACGACAATGGTCGGGGCGCCAAAGACGTTGGAGAAGATGAGCAGGAAGATGCCGTTGAGGAAGTTGACGACGCAAATGGCGATGTTGAACGAGTTGGTGCTCTTGTCCATCCACGGGCGCAGGACCGAGGCGGCGATGAGGGCGGCCGCCTCGATGATGACGAAGCCGATGGCCTGGGCGACGCCGCTCTTCTGGGCAAAGGCGACCAGCATGGCCTTGACGAGGGTGTAGGCGAGCAGGGGGGCGATGAAGTAGTAGGCCGAGGCGCGGAACTGGATGTAGAGGAAGCCCCACTTGTTGAGGGCCTGGGGGTCCGAGAAGAGGATGTAGGCCGGGTTGCGGTGCATGGCGACGGAGCGGCGGGCGATGCGGATGACCTTGCTGGCGCCCCAGGCGAGGGTGAGGGCCATGCCGAAGAAGAAGAAGACGGCGAGGACGACCTCGGCGGGGGAGTCGACCTGGGTGAACTCCCAGAGGCAGAGGATGGCCATCTGGGGGAAGCCGATGAGGGCGACGCGGAAGAGGATGCCCTTCAGGACGGTGAGCCAGCCGTTGCGGAACTCGAGGAACTTGTCGGCGTCCATCCACTTTTGCCTGGCAAAGAGCTCGCAGATGCCCTTGAAGGCGGCGACGGACAGGATGGTGAGGACGACGAAGACGCAGAAAAAGGTGAGGCCCGTCATGAAGAGGTTGGTCGTCTCGATCCTGGAGCGAAAGGCGACGCGCTGGATGCCGAAGACGATGTAGGAGCCGGAGCCGGTGGTGACGTTGGCGCGCTTCATCAGGCCCCTGGCGGCGTGGACGGCCGACTTGGGCATCATGGCCAGGCCGCGGTTGAAGAGGCTCAGGCCGGCGTCGAGCGAGCGCTTGGTGACCTGGACGGAGACGGAGGTGAGGGAGTCGAGGAGGGTGGAGGGGGTGCCGCCGGTGGCGCGCTGGTACCAGGTGAAGATGTCCTGCATGAAGCCGACGCGGATGATGCCCATGGACCACTGGAAGTCCTGGGTCCACGACTGCACAATGGGCGGCAGGTGGACGCCGGTGAGGCCGAGGATGGCCTGGGCCTGGAAGTAGCCAAAGAGCGAGAGCGAGTTGGCGGCGACGTGGGCGGCCGTGTTGGAGTGGCCGAGCCCGTTGACGACGGCCGACGAGACGAGGGCGAGGCCGGCGATGATGGCGGTTGCCCACTTGACGCCGACCAGGTCGACCGTCTTGCCGTTGGAGATGTCGGCTTCGACGCAGGCGACGCTCTCGCCCGTCGCGGTGAGGTTGACGAAGACGCGCACGGTGGCGTCGAGGTCGGGGATGTTGTAGGCGATGCCGGGGATCTGGCTCGAGGCGTCCTTGCCGACGGGCAGGTTGAAGCCAAAGGGGATCTTGCCGGCGACCATGGGGCACAGGCCCGGCAGGTTCATGTCGCAGGGGTTGAGGGTGCGGCGGAGGAACTGGTAGCCGTAGGCGGAGATGGCGACGTCGAAGATGACCTTGCCCTGGACCGACGAGGTGGCGACCATCTCGATGCTGGCCGAGTTGTTGGCGGGCGTGTAGACGACGTTGAAGAGCGAGGCCGAGAAGCTCGAGTCCTGCTGGCAGGTGTTGAGCGAGTTGGACATGAGCAACTTCTCGGCCGACGCCGGCGCCGTCAGGGCCACCATCGAGGCGAGGAGCGCCAGTGGCGTCTTGAGGAACGACCGCATCGTGATTCGGGCGGCGGGAGCCTGCTTCGTTTCAACCCTGTGGTGATCTTCCCGCTCGGCGGAGCGTCGTCCTGCGGAACGCCTCGCTTTCAATCGACGCAGTCGGGGCGTTTACGGGCGCGGGCGTCGAGCGGTGGTGCGACTCCTCCGAAGCGCTGGCCAAGTCGACGATTTGCTGCGATCGGGAATGCGGGAGCGAAAATCCGGCCGCCGAGATGGGTTTGCCGTGCTGGCAAGTCGAGCGTCGGGCGCGGCGAGCGGCTGAGCCGAAGACGGATTGATCGATTGACCGATCCCGTTGGTTGTGCAAGCGAGGGAAATCTGCAGGAGAAGGGCCTGCGACGGAGCCAAAATAGAAGTGTTTTGTAAAAGAAGAAACACGAGAAACAAAAAAAGGAAACGGTGACGAGGGCGAAGAACGGGTTTAGCGAGCGATGAGAGATGCTGGTGTCGGTCGGCGAGGCCCTCGTGCGATGGCGATGCGAGGAGACGGGGCGGATGATGGAGGAGGGAGGATGGCGTCGACGTCGCAGCAGCAGTGACGGCGAGGAGGACGAGAGGGAGGGCGGGCCTGGAGGGAGGACAGGAGGACACTGAGAGGCGCACGGCGCTGCGCTGGGCGACGAGTGAGCGGCCCGGGTCTGGCTGGCTGGCTGGCTGATGGACGGATGCAGCGTAAAGGAGGCGCCCAGCGGACGTGAGCGGGCAGCATTGGGGACCGGGGTGGTGGCCTCCCGGTTTAGCGCCCAGCAGCATCCGGCTGGAAGGTGCCGGGCCAGCTGTTAGCGCGCCCTGGCTCGCGACGGCCGTGTGGGCCCCCGCGGGCTGTGCAGGACTTGCGGCGCGCGCATTCTTCGCCGCGGCGGCGAGTACAGCGACCGGCGCGGGGCGGGCGCCTCGTATCCGCGCTAACAGCAGTACATGCCACCCCCTGGCCTGGCGCGTCCGCCTTTGACGGCGCCAAAGTGCATGTACGCACGAGTCTGTATTGCGGGCGGGAATACGAATGCCTCAGCCGTACGACCTGCGGCGGTGCGTCCTCGGATTCGGGCGAAGCGGCCGCGAGTACTCGTAGGGCTGTTTGCCGCTCTGGTTCGGGGCTACTGGAGACACCTCGTCCATTTCTGGCCGCCTGTCGGCCCGGCTACGGGCACCGCGCTGCAATGTGGGACACGCCAGCCATGGCCAGCCGTGAGCATTACGAGGACGCAGCCGCCCAGCCGCCCAGTCTCGCGCACCGCTCCGACACGCTCCCAAGCCGGAAGCCCAGCGCCAAGTTCGCGAGCAAAGACATCTGAGACGCCGAGTGAGGAATCTCGCTCAGCGTGTACGGAGTGCCTGCTTCGTGCCTGTCCAGAGGATCGGGCGCGTCGTGCGAGCAACTGCGGTGCCGTGGCCCGGAAATTGCGCTGCACTGCCCCCGTGCCGCCGCTTCAGGCCGCCCGCTGTAGCGCCATGCACTCCGCGCCGCGTCCGTCATCTGGGCGCTGATCGATCGTGCGCTGGAATGCGCGGGCGACGACTGGCTGTTTTGGAGGAACAATGGCCGGCCGTGGCATGTACCCGAAAACTATCGTTTGTTGTTTGTTCCAGGTTTCCCTTCATGGCGGGCTGATGCCCTGTGCCCGCCCGCCGATGAGGCTCTGCGCTGCATGAAGCAATCTCGTACCCTCGAGGGCCGACCCATCTCTAGGACGGACTAGACCTCACCGTCGCGGCCTGTCCCAAGCCTCTTGGCCGTCCAGAAGGCCTACGAGTAACCTGCCACTTCGCCAGGCCGCCTGACGCGCCGCATAGCCCACCCCAGACATGTCTCTCACGGGAGCCAGGGGTCAGCACGACGCCGATGTCTCGCCATGTGCCACCCGGTTTTGAGATCAAACTGATGCCCCCGTCTGCTTCGGATCCGGCTCTGCGCTCCACTTGTCGTTGATCGCGTGCGTCCGTGCATATCCGGTGTACTTCGTACGGTACTTGGCAACTCCGTAAGCTGTAAACACTTCAGTGTTGCGATTCAAATCGACCGTCTATCTTGCTATTGCTTCGTATTTCCGTCCATGCCGTCTAAATGCTCCAAATGCTCCATTCCAGCTACCCATCAAACACATGACCGGCAGCAAACATCCCTCTGCATCTCACAGAACATCCCACTGCATGTTCCACGGCTGGTTCTGCTGCGAATTGTCCACGCCGTGCTTGTAGTTGCTCGTCAGCTCCTCCTGGTCCACGCCGCAGTGCGTCTGCCCGTCCCGCCCCAGGAACCATCCCAGCCCGTACGTCTTGTCGTCGTCGAGCTTGCGCGCCATCTCCGCGCTGCTGTACTTGGCCGTCCCCACAAAGTCGTACAGCATCTTGCTCTGGTGGATGAACGCCAGCACCGACGCGATGGTGTTGGGCTGCCGCGGCAGGAACGGGTGCCGCCGTCGGAAGAAGACGACGCACGCCGTCACGCTCATGTACAGCAGGATGAACAAGGCCGCTCCCAGGGACACGTAAAAGGACGCTACCGTCTCTTGGCCCGAGTTGATGAGCCGGTCCTCGCCGCGGTCCTTGTCGCCGCGGGCGCCCTCCCGCAGAAAGACCTGCCCGTCGACGGTCGCCAGCCCCGTGACCAGGATCGTCAGGAACTCGGCCATGACGCTCCCGAACCCGACGGCGAAGACGAGCAGGTGGCCGTTGAACAGCGCCCGCAGCGGGAGGTACCCGAACGGCAGCGCCGTGTAGTCCAGCATCAGCGTCCTCGCCGGCGCGTGCCGCCTCGACAGGAGGTAGAACGGCTCCATCATGCGCACCGCCGTCTCCGTCGCGTTCCACGACAGCTTCAGGCAGACGGCCATGGCCGTTATGACCCACGGCGCCTTGTCCGTGACGACGTCGGCCGGCGTGAACAGGAACGCCGGGATGAAGCCCGTAAACGCCAGCAGCCCGAGGATGAACGGTATCCACCCCGCCGGCCGAAGCATCAGGGGATGGGGGTTCTCGGAGAGGTGGGTATCCCGGTACCTGTCCCTCTCCTGCGTAGAGACCGGGTTCTCGTCGTCTGGCGCTAGGGCCGAGTTTCGCAGCATGTATCGGTTATGTTTCAGTTTGTGGTGAATGTCCTTGTGCTTGGCCGTGTCCATGTCCTTGAAATCCATCAGGATGTGGCTCATGACGGCCATCGAGGCTAGGCCGGCGATGCCCCGGACGTCCGCCAGCAGCCCGGAGCGCCGCGACTGTAGGAGACAGAACAGGACGCAGCAGAGGACGGCGCATACGACTAGCGTCGCCGTCAGCAGCCGCGACCACGTCGCCGAGAAGTGCAGGAACTTTTCCGCGTTGGGGTTATCCATGCGCGCCTGACGGCCCGGGCTCAGCACCACCGACGCGGCCGCAAAGGTCGGCACCAGCGAGACGGCGAGCGTCGTCGCGACCGACGACAGGGCCACGGCGTAGTGGCCCAGCCTGAGCGCGCGGAACGGGCGGAAGAAGTTGAAGCTCGTGACGTAGTCGACGTTGATGGACTCGGCTGCCAGCGCGCCGCCCTCCTTGGACAGCTGGTAGTAGGCCTCCAGGCGGCGGACCTCGAAGTCGGCAAACTGCCACAGCACGCCGTAGACGACGGCCGCCAGGGTCGGGGCGAACTTGACCACAAAGTAGAAGCCCGGGTCCACGTCCTCGGGCGACGTGAACTTTAGTATCGGGTCCTTGCTGTACCGCCGGTACAGAATCTCCTGCATGACGGCCAGGGCGACGGAGACGAGAATCAGCATGGTGAGGTAGGGCCACCGCATCGAGAACGGCTTCCAGTTGGGCTGCGGGTAAAAGACCCGCGTGACATGCTCCTTGACGGGAAACGTGGGCCGCCGCGCCCCCGAGTCGTACAGCATGTTGGATCCTTCCATGTTGCTGATGTCGGCGCCGGCGCCCGGGTCTTCGAGAATCACCTCAATGACCTCGCCGCGTCGGTTGGCCTCGTCCTGGCCCACCTCTCGTATCGTCTCGGCCCGGGCGAGCGGCTTGACCGATGACCGGCGCCGTGTGAACGACCTCGTCAGGCCTCGCGGGGCCGTCGTGGGCGATGACAGCAAGTCGGCGTCCCTCACCCTCACCCACGAATCTCGCCCAAACCCCTGGCCCAGGCCGCCGGTTAGCATTCCCTTTGCTTCCTGCTCCTGTAGTTTCTTGATAAACTCTACGTCGTGCGAGTCCATCGGCCCCAGCGCCGAGGTGACGTCAAACGCGACGGCGGCGACGGGCTCCTCCTCCGGGATCGCATCATACCGCGGCTCCGCTCCCATCGGCGCCGCTGAGCGCAGCAGCGACAAGCCGTACTCTTCTCCCTGTATGCTCGCGGGGGTCGCCGTGTGCCTCAGCGAGGAGCCATAGCTCGAGTTGCGGCTGTCCCTGGATGGGGCGGGCATCTGTCCCGTGGGCCCAGACACGGGCGCATACCCCGTGGCACCAGAGTATGAAAATGTGCCGGGCCACGCCGGGAGACCCGACGCATAAGAATGGCCGCCGCCATGGCCGCGCTCCGAGGCCGCAGGATAGCTGCGGAGGGACTCTGTCGAGACGATCGACTCGCGCCCGCGCAGCTGCTGTGGATGTGCGGCGTGTGCATCGTAGGGGTTGTACTCGACATCGCTAACGGCAGACACGTTGGAGGCAATATGACGGAGCGGCTGGCGAGACGGAGCTAGGCGCCAGTGCTCTCTGCCCGGATCGCTATGGTGCTCCATGGTCCAGGTTGCAGACCATGGCGAAGTCTGAGCGTCGTAGGCGTCCGCCGCAAGCGCGCGGTCGAGAGTGAGGGGCGGCTCGTGAATGTCTGCGCGTCACAGGAGTCGCACCAGCACCATGAGCGAGAGAAGACGACGAAACAATGTCGCAAAAGAGAGCACAAGGGCGCGGAACGAGAGACTAGTAGAGCGCAAAGACGACACGCTGGAGAGATGAGCCAGGGCAGGCATCCATGCTGAGCTATAAGCGGGCGGATGGGTGGTGGAGTTGGAGGTGGGATCGGATGGTAGGGCTGGCAGGGGCCGCTCCAGCGAACGCAGCGCACCCAATCCTGGCGCTCCGTTGACGGGCCGCCCAGCGGCAGCCGCCCAGCCGCATCAGGTAGCGCGGTTCAGTCGCGAAGACTGCAGCAAAAGGCAGCCGGTGGCGGCGCTGATTGGGTGGCCTCCAGCGCTGAGCACGTTGCCCGGCTGGCGTTGAAGCCTGTGGCCTCAACTGGGGGTGGTGGCGGCCATCCAGCGGGCGCCCCTTTAAATAGCACGCTTCTGGTGTCACGATGCGCCACGTTGCCTGGCCCGTATCCGCGGCGATCTGAGCAAGCACGCGTTGTTGAGTTGCGGATGGAATGGTCTCCATCAAACCAAGACGACTCTCGAGCTTCAGACAGTCAGCACCAGGAACTCGGCATCAACGACCTGAACGTATATGCAGGTGAATGTATATCAGGGGTGTACTTCGTACAGCCCACCCAAGCGTAAAAACATGCTCATCGGCTTCCGTAGATATCAACGGGCCATCCAGACTCCATGAACCATCTATCCCAGCAATCGCTACAAACAATGACGCAGGCCGTACTCAAAGAGCTCTATATAAAGCCGGGTCTAGAACACCAGGCACACGGCCAGCGTAGACATGGCCAGCACCGTCCACACGCCGCGCTCCGCCACCGACGCGGCCGACACCTGCCCGCAGCACGGCCGGTCGTAGGTGACGTTGTTGACCCTCGCCGCCGCCTCGAAGACGGATCCCGGCGGCGACCCGTAGTTGTAGTAGTCGACGTTGAGGAAGTTGGGCGCGCGCCCCCAGTCGGAGCGGCAGTTGTTGGCCGCCAAGCCGAGGCTGCCGGTGCCGTTGGCCGCGTTCGTCTCGTTGAGCAGCGCCACGGCCGGCACGAGGATGCTGGCGCCAAAGACGTTGAACTGGACGTTGAGGTTGTGGTTCATCATGTACAGCCGGTCCCGGGCCGCCTCGGGCTTCAGGTCCGGCGGGCGCTGCACGTTGCAGGGAAAGTCGCGGTCCTGCGGGTCAAACGGCGACTCCCACATCTGGGAGAACTGGTCAAGCAGCCAGGGGTACTTTTTCTGGTCGGCCACGTAGTCGAGGAACATGACGACGCGCTTGCCGCGGATGATCATGTCCTCGAGGGTCGGCCAGTCCGCGAGGGCCATGGGCAGGTAGGGCGCCTCGTACGTGTACTTGAGGATGCCCGTCTGCTCGATAAAGGGCGCGTAGAGCTCAGGCTTGGAGTAGTTGCCGTTGCCCAGCAGGATGGTGACGACGTCGTAGGGGTGCTGGTCCACCCACTCGCGAACCTTGGTCAGCCAGCCGGTGATGGGCCCGGCGTCGAGGAGGTCGCACGACGTGTGGCAAAAGTGCGGGACGGAGCCATTGGTGGGCCACTGGATCTGGGCCTGGAGGAGGCGGATGCCGTCGTCGAGCTGCGTCTTGACGGGGAGCTCCTGGTTGGAGCCCGAGTTCCCGGGCCGCACAAAGGGCGAGTTGTGGGCGGCCACGTTGGTGATGTTGCTGTATTTCCTCGTGCAGAACTCGATATAGTTGTTGCAGGGCTGTGTGTTCTTGGGCGGCTGCGACGTCGACGTCTGGGTAAAGTTGGCGGCAGTGGTAAGGGTGCCCGAGGAGGTGGTGGTGCCCGAGGCCGTGGTCGAGCTGTTGGCGCCGGTGAGGGTGATTTTGGACATATATGACACGTACGGACCCGTCGGGGGGCCGGTCTGCTGTGTGATCTTGTCTGACCGCGTGCCGGTGACAAAGGTCAGCCCCGACGTGCCGGAGAAGGAGACGGACTGGGCCAGGGCCAGAGGGACGAGCAGCCCGAGGGCGGCCAGAGAGCTGGAGAGCTTCATGACGGCTGTGACGGGCAGGGCTTGCGCCCGGAGGCAAGCTCGAGTAGAGCTGTCAGCCGGCTCTCAATTGATATCGCAGATCCAGCAGAGCAATGACGCAGTCGTTGGGTTGGGTGCAAACGCAGCACGGCACACGGCCGGGATCTGGCGATCCCGCGTCCAAGCTCTGAGCTCCTGGCTAGGCTGCGGCAAAAAAAGGCTCAAACGGGAGATCGCAGGCGGTTTCGTCGTGCTCTGGGCGTTGACGATATGCGTCGCCAGCCAAGCCGAGAGATACGGAAAGTTTAGGTGCAAAGGTTGGCGCCCAGGAACGACGGCTTCTTTCGCGGACGTAACGGCGTGGATATCGATCGATGGTGCGAGTGTGGCTGGCGCCTCAGGAGTCCCGCCGCTGTGCCTGAGGAGAGCTGTGCCTGAGGACGAGAGAGTGATCAGCCAGGAAATAATAAGCTGCAGGTGCTGCGTTCGCACTGCCAAGATGCGATGGCTGTGCGATCTGCGGCTGCGGACGGGGCGGTAGTGGAGTACTTTGATGGAGTGATGCCGATGGACAGGGGATGGCTTCCTTGTCTCGTCCATTGTTGGGTCTTTGTGGGCAGCACTGCCCGGCTCGGCAGGCCAAGGGTCGCCCATTCGCCGATGCGATATTGGCCCTGATCCAGGAGGGTGTAGCAGGAGTACGGGCCTATAGTAAATTAGTAGGGCGATTCCCTTGTACCGTCCGTTCCCTTCGGAGCCCCTAAGGCTTGTGGGTCCCGACCCGCCCCACAAGCTGCCCGTAATCAAGAAGCAGTTTGCTACTCGTAGCAATACATTTTACAGCGCAAAGGGCAGTGTAATTAGAAGCCGAACGATACCTAATCAGTCTACGTAGCGCGAGCAGCTTTGCAGCGAGTTAATTGCTATATAACAGCCACGGCGCAAGCAGACAAAGGTTTCGGGCCGGGGACGAATTTACGCCTATTTCATACAAACATATCAAATTAGCAAAATACGGGCCTTGCAAGGCGTACAAAGGCGATCAATTGGGAAACGCTACAACGCGCAGCTCAATTCGGCCTGCGTTAGGCCAAGTTAACCCCAATGGCTCGTACGCGCCAAAGGCAGACTACGAGTAATTACCGTTGCGATCAATGTGATGAAGCTATTTGTACAGAGGCTTGCTGGTACTTTTATCATAAGCTAATTATATAGGTAGAATAAGTACCGTGAATTTACTTGCATCTAATTAGTCTTGGCCCCCAGCATCTTGGCCCCACAAGCCTTAGGGGCTCCGAAGAGATGTCCTCACCGCCTTGGCCCCGCCCGAGGCGCCGTGGGCTATCAGACCGTGGTGATGATTTTGATACTATAGCCTCGCCGGTAGTTATATTATCCCATTATTCTTATTATTGCACGATGCCTCGGCTAAGATATACGCGGCAGCTAACGCAGCCTACGCAGTTAACGTAGGTAACGTAGATAACGTAGCCTACGTAGCTATCGCAGACCCCTAGACTAACGAGGAAGAGTGTAACGCGCACACATTGAATGGTACAACTTGGCAAGGAGTACAATGGACAAGGACCCAGCAGTCACTTAGAGTTCACCGCCGGATCCGGCGGTGAACGTCATCGACACCAAGACTACTTACCCTGCTCGAGTCTACGAGAGTCTGCAGGAGAATTTTCCCTCCTGCAAGATTCAGTCTCTGGATAATGAGAATAGACAGAACTGAATGCAAGGCTATTATACTCGTCTATCTTTGATACCTAACCGACTACACTCAGTGACTATTCTCTTACAATAACGGTAATAATAGTAAAGGAGAAAGGAAAAAGAGGAGTCTCTCGTATATAAGTAATATATATATATATATATTAGAATTATAGATAACGGGTATATATAGCTATAATTATATACGCCTATAGAAAAATAGGCTTACCCCCGCAAGGGTATGCCCCTACCT
>JALHBX010000589.1:0-12158 GCA_024340025.1 Tolypocladium tundrense | reverse complement strand
TTGTTTAATTCGATGAAGATGAAGACCTTACTAGCTTCATCTTCATTCAATTCGAAGGTCTCGAGCTCGATTCGACTTCAAACGATTCAAATATCAGCCCTAGGGCCTTTATTGACCAGATCGCCAACCAGTATGAGATGGTCACCCTCGGATCTGTCAAACTTGACTTTGTCCAGGAGTGCTTGTAAGGTTTTCTTCATCCCATGGACATCGCCGATGATGATCAGACGCCTTGCTGGTGACTCGGTAGACCTCGGCGTTGTGCTTGCAGACTCGGTACAATGTGGAATGAGATGGCCAGGTAGGTCGGCGATGAGCCTCTTGACCTGAAACATCTTTCCGGCAGCTTCACCTGATGCCATCGTCGCTGTGTCTATGCATATGACCTTTGGAACTCCGAAGTAGAGCAGCAGGAAGTTGAGCTGTGGCTTATTACATTCTAGCTGAAACGGGATGAGCCTAGAAATGAACCCAACGGAACGGCTGGGAAAGTTTGGTGGAAGCCGAGGCGCTCCAACGTTAATCCGAGGCGCTCCACCTCATACCGTAAAGGTGAGCTGATGGGCTCATGGCTGAATGAACGGCCGATATAACTCTGGGATGGTTGAAGCAAAACATCTCTGGGTCGGAATCATTTATGTTAACAACGCAGCTGCAATCGACGCTTTCTCGCCGCACACTTAACAACCCCCTGTGACCGGTATGCATGATGCCCATGAATACCTCGAAACTGAGCACAGTCACGCCCCAAGATAAGACGGCCTGAGTCTGAACCCAGAGGTTCGCCGTTTCGCCATCCCCGCGCCAATTGGAACGGCCTATTTCCGTCACTTTCCCTAAATGACCAGCTCAACTGACTGCACAACATGCTCTGCAGATCTTCAGAGAAAATTCTACGGTACAGTCAAACATGTCGCTTCTGTATCATTGCACAGACTTCGCCAACGGAAGCACAGACAATAGCTATTCTTCAGCTTGCCAATGCTAGCCTGATAGCTTTGAGCGAGATTTCCACCGACTCTGCACTGTTGCAATTAGTCAACAAGAGGACAATATCTAGAAGACCAACTGCTTTACCAATGATCGAAGACCTGGCTACCCAGGACGTGCTCCCAGCGCCCCAGGAGTCTAGCACATGCAATGAGCCGAGTCTAGCGGAAGGCATATGCTACACCATGGGCGCAAGTGGCAGGTCAGCAGTGCATATCCCAGAGGGAAGTTCAACCACGAATTCTAATGTAGACCCTCAAGTATCGTGCTTGTTTAACGCAGGTGGAAAATGCAGAGGAAGGGTGTTCGACGGGTTCGTGGTCGCATGGGAGCCGCTCTGTCTTGCAAGCCACCTCAGCAGCTTCTTCATGAGCAGCTGCCTATTCACGGGCTTCGCGATGTAGTCATCCATGCCCTTCTCCAGGCAGCGCTCCATGTCGCCCTTGAGCGCGTAGGCGGTCATGGCGATGATGGGCAGGCGCACGCCGCTGTTCCTTATCTGGACCGTCGCCTCGTAGCCATTCATGACGGGCATGCTGATGTCCATGAGGATCAGGTCAAAGGCGTCGGGCGCGGCGGACAGCGTCGACACTGCCTGGGCGCCGTCCGAGACGACTGTGATGTGTCTGAACTTGAAGGCGTGCAGCATTCCGACCAGAACCTTCTGGTTGATGATGTTATCCTCGGCTGCGAGAACCCGCACCCTTGGTGCTATTTCCATCAACTGCGTCAGCTGCGCCGCGGGATTGTCGCCCCGTGGGTCCTGCTGCTGCGATGGTTTACTGTAGTGCTCTGACTGCGCGCTGACGGTGCGGATCTGCCGGAGGCTGCCGATCTTCTTGAGCTTGACCGAGAACCAGAAGATGCTCCCCTGCCGTTCTGGGTTCGGTTTGTATCCAATGTCCCCACCCATCAGCTCAGCGAGCGATTTCGCGATGGACAGTCCGAGGCCAGTCCCCTGTTGACGCTTCTGATACGTGGTATCAAGCTGCGTGAATGGCTTGAAAAGTTTCTGGGCGGCATCCTCGGACACGCCACGCCCAGTGTCGGCGACCTCGGTCAGAATCGTGTACGTGGCCGCATCCTGCGCGAGCACCGAGACGTTCACCGAGATGGATCCCTTCTCGGTAAACTTTACGGCATTGCCGACAATGTTCTCAAAGATTTGACGGCACCTAAGAGGGTCTCCCTCTGCCCAGTCTGGCAGGTCTGGTGGCAGGATCGCTCTCATCGACACCCCGGGTTGCACAGTGGTCTGAAGACTGCGCACGACCGAGGTGATGACGCCACCGACATTGATCCGGTCGTTGTTGATGGAAAAGCTGCCTGCCACAAGTTTGGAGTAGTCGAGAATATCGTTGATGACCTGCAACAGGACGCGGCCTGACTCCTCGATTATATTGGCCGTCTCCAGCTGCTCCTCGGTCAGCCGGCTGTCCAGAAGGAGGGAGCAGGCGGAGAGCATGCCGTGCATCGGCGTGCGGATCTCATGGCTGATGTTTGCCAGGAAATCATTCTTCAGCTTGGTGCTCTCCTCGTACGCGGCAACCAGCCGCATTTCCGCCTCCTTTCGCTCGCTGAGGTTGCGGGTAACCTTGCCGAAGCCGACGTGAACGTCGTTCTTATAGACGGCTGTGATGATGACGTTGGCCCAGAATCGGCTGCCATCCTTGCGATAGCGCCAGCCTTCGTCTTCGACCCTGCCCTCGCGCAGGCAGGTCTCGAGCTCTCTCTCGGGCTTGCTGGACCGGATGTCTTCCTCGCCGTAGAAGACCGAGAAGTGCTTGCCGACGATTTCCTCCTTCTTGTAGCCCTTGTTCACCTCTGCTCCGGTATTCCAGGTCACGACGTTCCCGCGCGTATCGAGCAGGAAGATGGCGTAATCCTTGACGGCCTGAACGAGGATGCGGAAGGCATCGTCGATGGGCAGCCAGCTCTGGAGTATCTCGCCATCGGCGACTGTGACGTGGAGCTCGGCCTTCTCCCATTCGAAGATGAGGCACAGCAGCTCGCCGTCCCTGTGGATCGGTATGATGCGCGCGGTCCAAGAGACGCCGTCGGCGATGTAGGCAGCATGGCTCAGACGGAGGGCCCGAGCAGCGACGGCAGTCTCGATGGCGTAGGCGAGCGGGATACGATCGAATCGTTCGGTCGGCGAGCCATGGTAGAGAGCGACGAAGAGATCTTTGTGGACAAGCTCGTCACTGCTGCGGCCCCAGGCCTCCTGCAAGCCAGCCGAGGCCCTCAGTATGCGGTGCGACGGGGAGACTAGGAAGGTCGGGACGGGGGAGAAGTCGAGAATCTCGCTCATGGCGGGGACCGCAGCGTCGAGCGCCCCAACGGCCGTGTCCATTGGTCGCGGATGGACAAACTGTTCTGTGGTACAACGTCTCTCGGGGTTTCCATGCTTGTTGCCTGCGTCGGCCGCGTGGGAGGATGGGCCGAAAGCAAGGCTGGCGAGAATTGGCTTTCCTTGTCTCCCACCAGTTCCGGGCGTTCCCACGCATGACGTCAGAACAACTCCCTGCGCGAACTGAGACTTGTCAATGCGTATCCGAGCCATCGAATATCAGCCGCCGAGATGCTCCACTCCTGGCGGAGATAACCAAGGACCTTTGACTTCGTCGGCATGCCTGCGACCCGGTGTCTCTCGCGGCTTAGTCTTCTCGCTTCAGATGCCAGGGGCCGATGACAATAGATTTGCTTGGACCGGTCTGGGCCGGTCTGTGGAGATGCGGAGACCGGGACAGGCCGGGAAGCTGGGGTTATCTGTCGATCTTTTCTATTTTCGCAGCTTCCTGTCTCGGTTCCTGTCCACCATGGGTCTAGACTCAGGCGGTGCGCCTCTGATGCAGGAGTATCGAGCCCTTTGTCTACACGGCCCCGGAGCGTTTCGTCCCGAGTCTTGCAATTGGCTCTCCATAATCGCGTCCTTGTTTTCACTATGAAGTGCTGAGGCGCTCTTGGTGTCGGACTGGATCGCTTGGGCGCATTGCTACGGCAGTCAGCAAGGCAACGCGAGAAGTCGGCACAGTCGGCCTTCTTGGTGGACAAGCTCAGGTTGCCAATGTCAAGGGCAAATGGAAGACCTAACCAAGACGTCAACACTATGGCCGCAAATCTCACTGATGAGGTGAGAAGTATCTGTGTGGTGACGTAGGCTATTGTGAATCGAGATGTGCCATCAGGCGGGACTTAGTCTAGGGCTAGTCACCAGACTAGTGAAACGCCTGTCTTCATTAATGTTGATTTCTTCGGCGGGTACCGGTTCTGGTATGCAAGGCATGGATGATCTCTAAAGGTTCAAGGTCCTGCAGATAGTATAGTGAGGGATGTGTCGAATCTAACGGATGTCCTGATATTCTCGATTGTTGTGGCTGAGGTACGCAAATGGGTGGTTGCAAATCGTCGCGACTTGCGAAGGGGACTTGCAGTAGCGATCCGGCTAGGACGCCAGATTTAACGGGTGCTGCGAGGGCAATAATAGTGGTAGAGCAAGGAAACCAAATGATGCACGCACAAGTGTAGTATATTCCACCGTATATTTAACCTTGACTTTAAGTCAATACAGTACTATCCCCACGCTGTTGATCCATTTTCCAAGCTTCGTCTTGCTCCTGTGGGACAAACTAAGTCATCCGCCGCAACAGAATCCGGATGATTCTAAGAGAGGCTTTCGAAAGCTTTGGCAAGAAATATCTATAAAACAGTTAGTCCATCGAGTCTTTAGATAGAAAGGCTGTTAGATACCTACACTATCTCGAAGACGTGCAAGATCTGTAACCTTTTTCTCAATCCTCCTAGCAAGAGTAGAGTGCAACTCATCAACACGCATTATAAGTGTATCCCAATTGCTGAGCAGTGTTGCCTGCGTTGCCTCGTCAAAACGTTCCAGAAGGTCAGCATCTATAGCTGGGTATGTTCTTTCCCACTCTTGCCTCATCCCATAAAGCGACCGAGGCAATACATCAATATGCTTGCGAAAGGCCTTGAGGAGCTGAGCAGTCATCAAGTATGCCTTCGCCAATTCACCATCGGACGATAAGGCAGAGAGCTTTGACTTGGCTTTCTCCCAATCCTCAATCTGATTTGTTCTTAAGCATTTGAACTTCTGATCGGACATAAGGAGGGGAGCTGGTGAGCATATCATACCTTGACTTCATGAAGGCCATCGATATAATCAAGGCAGGAATTCCAACCTCTGTTCCACTCATCCATCCCGCTCCAAAGGAGCATGTGGAAAAGAGCAACGCCGGAGGCTCCATCTGGGGACTGTAGCCCACGCTTCAACCAGTCCTTGTTCTTTAGGTCAAGTGGAACATGGCGTCCGGCTCCCAGGACAAATGCAACCGTCGCCTGATGCTCCTTTGTATCTGTTTCCTTGGCTTGGTAAGTCGTAGAAGTTCGCATGCCAATCCAAAATCGTTCTTCTTCAAACGTCTTCATGCCGCCGTCCCACCCAATAGGAAGTTGGATAGTGCGACGATCACATCGAATCCCAGAGCCTTTCCATCTTTCAGACTCATCAAGATGGTCATTATTAGGGCAAAAATAATAGAAGATGAAGTGCAAATACATCCAGCAGTCGGGAAATGTCCCTTGAGACCAAGAAAGGTTACGGCTCCCTTCTTCAGGCCCTTTCTGGCGGCAGAATCCATGTAAGGAGTCCAGACACCAGGATATTTCTCGATCGGGGCAGTCTGAGTTGGCTTCAAATTTTTTCGTTGGATTGATCATGAGGAGTAGGATTGTGCTAAGCACAGGCAGCGAGATCACCCAGTTCTCTGGGCCGGTGAAAGACCTTTAACAACAAGGCCAGTGTTAATTTATGGCTGCTACAAGCATGGAGCATGCTCACGCTCTTTCAGAACCAGAGTAGAACTTACCAAAGCTGAGTATCGGGGTCGTGCTGATGGCGCCTGTCAAGGTCTGCCGTTTGAGAAGCGACAGAAATATGTTTCCAGTCTGATTCAGGCGATGGCCTGACAACTAGCCCTCGCTTGAAAGAAATTAGACGGGTATAGCTAGCACAAGGACTAAAGCTCACATTTGCTTGTCGAAGTGGTTCAAACCGTCGCCCCTCGGAGACTAAGAAATCGTAAAGGAAGATGCCTTCGCAAACCGGGTTGAGCTGTTTCGACGCGAGCCATCGGAATAGTTGGTAGCTGGGTGACGCTGGATCATAGAAGTCTAAGCCCAGCTGGCGCCGTCTGGAGGGGCCGATACTCGCGTCTGGCCAGGTAGCGCGGAGCAGAGTAGCTGCCCTTTCCACATTTTCAATTCCAGTGGCTTTTCCATCGAATTGTGGATGCTGCCCGATATGACACAGTGGAACGCATATGTTGCCACCTCCTGTCTGCTCAAGCTGGAGAATGGCCTCCCAAGAGGGAGGAGACGTGGCAAAGTTCGCAACGACATGAAAGTCGTTGCCCGATATGGGTCGAAGTATATGGCGACTGTCGAGGAAATCTTTGTATTCTCTCTGAAGAGGGTGTAAGGGAAGTTTGCGGCCATTCTGAATGGACTCAACTTCAAAGATTGCCAACAGCTTTTCCAGCACCTCAGAAAGGTTCTCCTGGGTCGGCAATGCCTGTTTTGTGTTGATAGGAGCGGTAGACATGTTTGATGCTTGGGGCTTTGTTCCGGTGACCTCGTCGATTGATGTTGTTTGCAAATCAGCAAGTGTGGAAAGTAGGGGAAAGTCTGATATGGAGAAGAAAGGAGAAGGCAAGGGCGGATTAATGACCGCAGGAGAAAGAGGGGTAGACGGACGTGGGGGGTCGTGCATAATAACACAGTGTTGGTTCGCCGCTGTAATACTTCGTACGAAGTACGCGACCAACCATTTGTGATATAAGCTGATAAATCAAGGGCGAGTGATCCCTGTTGGCACTGCATGCGGCTGATGTTGGTTAGTGAGTTTGCACCCAGGCAATCCCCCAAAAAAGAGATTATCCAGTATCTTGGTCAGTAGAGACCAGCGCGTGGACAAGGATGGGGACAAACCTGCGACATACAAGCCGATAGTTTGCCTGTTCAAAGTGTTGTGTCGCTATCGTAAAAGCAGCTACATCAGCTGGCTTCGTCCAGAATAAGTATTGAGAGCTTCCAAACGGCCCACTCAGAGCAAACATATACGGAACCGGAAGCTACACAGCACGCAAAACACTACGAACAATAAAGCAAGGGTGTGGGCTTGCTGTAGCAAAGCCCAGAGCTTGACATGACTTCCCTTAATGAAACCAAATTTGGAAGTAGAGGCAACCATGGGCAGACCAGCTTCGTGTGTGTTTCGGCCACTCATATAAAAAGCCCAAGTATTCGACTTACACTTCGACACCGCGACACCGACACATCCAGCTTTGAAACACCAGTTAGGCTCCAAATCAATATTCAACCCGGACATTCTCGCTTAAGATCTAAGGCAAGCTTGCTCAGGTTCATACTGCGGATATGGAATGACTAACAAGCTTATAGCTACCTTTTCAAGATGCCTGCGACAGGAGAAACTCGATTTTGCAATACTTGCAATAGGGACACTGATGAATGGCTCAAGACCGACACCCAAGTAAAGTATTGCGGGTCTTGTCAGGGGACCTATAAGTAGCTGAGCTATGACTTCGACAGCGAGGCGTTAGGGATGCAAAGGGATTATGTTGAAGGGTAGAAGCTCCGATCTTCAGAACTCGTCATGTCTAGGTCGCAAAGGGGAAGACTCGAGTCGCAAAGCTTGTCGAATCAGCCGCGGATCGCATATGAAATCGGATTTGCCAGAAAGCGCACATGTACCAATCCAAGTCTCTATTCGCACCAATGACTTGAACAGCCGCATGCACAGGCTGATCCCTTCCTCGCTACCAGCGAGACGGAGAATGAAGGTCAGAATGTAGCAAACAGTTCTCATCCCAATGCCAGTTCGTCTACGCAAAGCTCTCATGGAACCGAGGGACTAGGCGCGCTCAATCTCTGCCACCGTTCTATCAACGTCGAGGGCTACGCGGACATGCTTCTTCTCTGGATAGCTCTGGCTAAATAGAGGCTCAGTCGAAAGTTTTTCCAAGTAGAGCTCGTACGCGGGCATGTAACCATCCACGAACTCCATCACTTGCCCATCCGTCATGCCAGCGTCGTCGCCAACTGCGGCCCTCAACGCCCTCTCCTGCTCTATTCTCCAACGGTAGACGCTGCCCAACTCGTCGGCTGTAAGCTGCACGAGGCCGTGGAGGTGAGAGGGCCCCATGAATGCATGGCAGTAGCGCTTTAGATTCTCGTTGATGACGAGCAAGTGCTGGAGAGAGTGGTTGGCTAGCATTAGAGCCGGGGTTCGCGCGCTGTCGACGCCTTGTCTTGCAGCTTCCCACTTCTTGACAATATCGCCGTTTGGGCGTGGCTGAAAGCCCAAGCACCAGCCCTCAAAAACGAGCACGTCGAGTGCCCGTGTGCGAGGCAGACGGTGCCAGCGTTCTGTCGGAACACGGTCGCCCTCACCACCATGGCAAGATTTGTCGAATGCCGGAAAAGCGATGTCTTGTTGGCTGCTCCCAGCGACTAAAGACGCAAAGAATTGTTTGGCGAATGCTTCATCGTGGGTGCCTGGTTGGCCACGAGTGCGAAGAAGCAGGTTGTCGGGATTGCTATGACGGACCGCCACCAGGCGCTCATGGTCATAGTAGAGGTCGTCAAGTGATATCGTGCGCGTGACGAGACCGTGTTGCTCATTCAGAGCCTTGCACACGTCGGCTGCCCATGTCGATTTGCCACTCCCTTGCAGACCAGACAAGGCTAGTATAAATGGTGTCGAGGGGTATTGGTTTCGGTGTGCCCTGATGCTTGGCAGGAAGTGGTTGAGCACACTCGCAATCGACACGGCGTCTATGGTCATCTTTCCAGCTCTCTTTGTGGCGTCGGACTAACGAAAAGCGCTGTTTCCCGCACTATTTCCACACTATTTCTCGAGTTCCGTGGACGAACTTCCCTCTGTGTATTATATAATATGGACTGCGCACGACTCAGGTGCGAGAAAGTTAGCTCCGAGTGTCGGCAAGCCCGGGTAGCGCACCCGGAAGTGATCCCCGAGCCGCGGGTAGCGAGCCGAACATCCCCAGCGAACTCCTCCCCTCCCCCCTTCCTCCTTGTGCACCGTTCTCATTTGCAACTATCTCGGCCAAACCCATCTGCCGCAGGCAGTCGAGCAAATGGACGCGGCATCGACCCCCGGGTCTTGCAGCCGTCGAGCGATCCACTCCCGGCGCGATCGGATCCCTCCGGAACGGCGGAAACGGGTTGCAATAGCGTATGCTGGGTCTTGCTAGACCTTCACTAACAAGTGTTCTGTTCTTTGCTGACAGCTTTGTTTGTGTAGATGTAATAGCTGCAGCCTTCGTCGCATCAAATGCTCGGGTGACCGGCCGTGCCGCCAGTGTTCCCGCGCTTCGCACGCTTGCGAGTATCCCGAGGCTACCGACAAGGTCTCCATCTCACGGGTGCAGCTTGAGGCGCTACAGACGAGATGCGCCCATCTGGAACGATGTGTTCAGTCGTCAACCAAGGCAGCGACGCCGTCTTCACCGACCCCTGGGAACCAGCAGGCCCCGGAGGACATGACCCTTTCCGAGGGCCGGCTCCTCCATGACCCGGACGGCACCGCGAGGTACTTTGGCGAGTCCTCGGGCGCAAATTTCCTGAACCATGTCAAGGAGTTTGTGGCCACTGTCCTGCCCTTGGTGAACGACCGTGGCCTCGGACAGCCAGGGGGGACTTTTCTGGCGAGCGTTGGTCACTACCAGACGTTTGACTCCCGCCCATTGTCTCTGCCTCCTGTAGATCCGCTGCGACTCCCGCGGCGCACCGAAATGACGGTCATGTTGGCCCATTTCCGTTACCTCCTTCACGACGGGAACCGAGACTTTCCGAGCGGCGGCATCTTCTACTGGGGAGGTCTGCCCTCGGCGCCCCCCGATCCTCAAGGGGCCGCATATCTTCGCGAAAGAGGCGAGCTCGCGCTCTTGCACATCGTCTTCGCCGTAGCCGTACAGATAGGCTCTCCCGCGCATGGCGAGGATAAGCAACGGAGCGAGGCATACTTCTCCCGGGCGAGACTCATCCTGGGCAACCCGCTGGACATCACCATGTACGATGTCCGGAACATATCCGCATTGCTAGTCATGGCTCTATACCTCATCGAGGTGAATCGCCGCGATGCTGCATACATGATGGTGACCATCGCACTGCGTCTGGCCGTCATGTACGGTGCACACAATGGCTGCGGGGGTGACGAGGGGAATAAGAGGGTATTTTGGACGCTGTACATCGTAGACGGCTGGTTATCAGCATGGCTTGGGCGGCCACCGAGCATTGCAGAAGAGGCAATCCGACTCAGCCCGCCACAAGAAGTCGAGTTAGTTCTCCCTTTTCCCCTATAGTCAGCAAGGCTTTTCCTGTGGCAAGCTGACTGATTTACTCGTGTGCTCCCCAGCGACCTTCCGCCCGCCGCTGGCCTGCGAGCCCACGTCGAGCTCACTCGGATATCACGATACATTGTTTGCAACGTCTACCGGATTTCGCCTTGGGACAAGTCCTCCAAGACGACTCTGCAGCATGTGAAGCATGCACTCAAGCTCCTGCGCGAGTGGCTCGACTCATTACCGCAAGTCCTGCAAATTGATCACGAGGCACTGGGGGAAGATAGGGCCTGTTGCTCATTGTACCTAGAGTATAATCAGGTACGTTTCCAATGGGTCGCGATAAACTGTCCTAAGAGTTCCCGGGGCTAACGATTTGCAGCTCGTGATCCTCACAACCCGCCCCATCTTCTTTGTGGCCGCCAAGAAGACCATTGCCGACCGATACCTTTCGGGTCCATCCCAGCTGGCAGACCATCAGACTGATTCGCAGTCACCCCTTATCCAGCAGTGCAGCAGCACCGCCCGGCAGAGCTTGCGCCTGGGCAGGTGGGTTCGTCACCTGAGCCCGACACGGAAGCTTCTTCACCATGAGGCGCACGCCGTTTTCAATGCGGCCATCATACTGCTCATCCATCAGCTAGCCTCGGCGGACGTCGCTGCGGAAGATGCTAGCCACATTAGGTTCGCCATTGAGGTCTTTGAGTACGAGGCAAGTTTAGGAAACAACTTTGGCGTCGACTGCGCAAAGGTGCTTCAAGATCTGTCGCATCTCGCGCAAGGCTTGCCCGAGCAGACTGCACGGCGGGGCGAACAAGCCAGCAACCCAAGCCGCACGACAACCCTTGCTGGAGATTTTGTGGGTGCCTTGAATGATCCGGACAGTGTCCCTGGGGAGGGTGCCATGCTAGGTTTGTCTCTGCCGTTGACGGAGCAAGGCCTGGTATTTCAAGAGCTACAGAACTGGCTAGATAACGATTATTATCAGCTATATAATGACTATCTTGCCTGATGGTCGAGGTTCCTCAGCGGGAGCTGCCATCGGAGTAGTCTTTGCACCTGTATCTACAACTATCGGGGCATTCGGGGCATATATTTCGACATGATCTCTTAGTCTCTCTGCTCTGAGGCCCTCGCTTACAGGCCATAAATAAAGGTGTACTTTCGATCCGCATAGCGCTCGCCAGTTGTCCTCTCCAGTTCCTTTTCCCCGGCTGTCATCTGCGCCAGCATCTTCCGTTTGTACCGATTAACAGCGGCCAGGCCGAATCGGTAGCTCAGGTAGCCTAGAAGCGATACTGCGGAAAACCCCAGTGTAATGAAGAATGAGATGCGGTAGCTGGGGCCGTAGTTTGCACGATAGATTTGTGCGCCAATTACACCGGCCAGGTTGCCGAAACCGTTCATTCCGAGAACTAGGGCTCTCTTTCCCGGCTCTGATGGGATACTTCGTTAGCCTACTGATGACAGCACAGGATGTCCGAAGTTTGGACCTACCAGGAGTGTTGCCGCTCAGCCACGCCGCTGTCAGAGGAGCCGAGACATAGCAGCCGAACAGGAGCACGCAGAGACCTGCATACTTTCCGTGACTCGAACCAGCGGTTACCGTCACAATGAGACCCACCAGGCCGATGCAAATGCTGGCGACGATGTGGTATCCTCGCTAGGGCTGATATTTGAATCGTTTGAAGTCGAATCGAGCTCGAGACCTTCGAATTGAATGAAGATGAAGCTAGTAAGGTCTTCATCTTCATCGAATTAAACAAT
>JALHBX010000588.1:10441-21120 GCA_024340025.1 Tolypocladium tundrense | reverse complement strand
GGGGCCTTCAACACAACGTGCAGAGCCCCCGGTAAGCTCAGCCAGCAGCCGGACCAATCCGCATCGACCTTTGGCGTGACGGCATCCCTGTCAGCTTCTTGAGCGTCACGGCAACCCTGCTAGCTTGCAGGCCGGAGCGGATCTTCGTCAGGGGCGTCACCAAAGCCGCTCGGCTGGCGGCAGATCTTGCGCTAGCAAATTCGTCGTCGCCGTCCCATTCGAACCGTTTCGATGTTTAACCCAATATCAGTTTGCACTTTGCGAGAGATCAACCATGAGATCCCGGGGACCTCTAGTTAATCCGTACCACGTAATGCAGCAATACATTGCTGTAGTTAATTCCACATTCAGGTTCAGTGCTGCCAAAAGTAACGCGTGAGAAGGTGAGATAATTGACTGGTAAAGACTCTTGATTTCTAGCTAAATGAGTGGAAAAGAGCTTCCTTTTATCTGTGCCGTTGAGGCCTGTGATGCCTTGTAATCCAACGTTGGCTGCGTGTTAGTCGTGTTGGTGGCGTTAGACTTCGCGATTGAGGCGTTTACAGCTTCAATTGAGTCCCGAGTCATCAATGCAATGAGGCTTCATTCATCGATGGAAGAAGGCAACGAGGCTTGATTCCTGAATGCACACACCGAGTCATCAATGTGATGTGGCGGTTGTGCGGTGGATGTGACACTCTCTTGACAATGCATTAGTATTGCAGGGGGTCCTACATTGCCAATATACGTATTGTTTATAGTATCGGCAACACTTGTTCATGCTTGATGCACGGAAGGACATACCGTCAGAGTTCCTCAGATAACCATTCTGAATGCACATCGTATGTGACATGCGCCTGGCTCTCTGTACGGCAAACGATGGTCAAACGCGTTACTTGGCCGGAAGTGCCTTGGCCTATATTTGAAACCACCCGTCCACCTCAAAGCCCCTTAAGTTATCCCAAATCCGGTACCACTTCCTTTCCGTGATCATTCTCTCATTCTCATACTGCTTCCGAAGCTGCATAAACTCGGGTTCCCCTTACCGAACGCAAACACGTCCACACTGTCAACCCAGCCGGAGTTGAAATGCTTCGCAATTGCATTTTGCGAGTTCGGATTCATAACGTAGTTACCATCAACGCGTACCATCGAAGTAGTATTCGTTACGCCCACCATCGGCCCATAGAAACCCAACCCCCACCCAGTTTTGATCTGCATGAGCATAACCCGTACGAATCGCAGGTCGCCCGAGCCTTGCCAGCCCGTCGTGCGCAACTTCTGTGTTGGGATCTGGTTCAACCCAATCCGGATCAGGCCCACGTGATGTAGGAGCAAGTCGCTCCAGTCGATGTCGGTCGCCGTTGAGAGGAGATCGGACCAGGAGAGGTCGCTATTGAACGAGGCGAGATGGTTCATTTCGCTGCGGCCTGCAAAGTTGACACAGGTGCTAGCGCAGAGCGGGCAGATTCCCGTGCCGACCGGCACTAAGATCCCGCACTTGGTGCAGTGATTGTTCACTGATAAAGCCATGTAGTAGCATAATGGTCTGAGGTATGACGGTGTGAACCCGATTGAACTTATTGAATGACTTTCAGCGTGGGACAAAAAGCAGACGAGAACGACATGCACTGTACTGCTGAAGGAAATCTTGGTGGATGTGGTGGGTGGGTGACGAGCTTTCTATAGATGTGGGGCAAAGAGATGTAAGCAGATGTCATATGGTGCATCGCACCGTGAAAAGCCACAACGCTTCGTTTTCAATTCACGCGGCCAATTCATGCCACCTTGCAGTCCGTTCATTCTCAGCCGTGCACATAGCAGTTACAAGTGTATCGCCGATCAGCGCGTATTTTGCCCTACCAAGCAAGAGAGTTGTGATGCGATGGTTGATCCTGAGAGCAGAGTTTGTGGCGCTGCTCATGTGAGACGCCACAAGATGCTTCCTTCTGAATCCACGATGCGTCTCTCGAATCACGGGGGCCCCTGTAGTCAATGATGAGACCAGAACTGATTGATTCTACTTGCTGTCAGGGAGTGAGGTTGTACAAAAGGTGTGTAAGTAAAAGAATTGGCTCCCACTTGGTTGCATGGCTGAATGAACTTGGACAGCCGCTGTGGCTTACACACACCTGCGTCTAGACAATTCTGGACCCAAGGTCGCGACAGGTGACGGCGGCTTACACGCACCAACAATACACATGTCTGGTTCATTACTCACGCCCCTTTGACAGTACCGAGGATAAGCTATTTAAGAATGCATTGTTGCCCCTTTTCCCTCTACCATTTTAGGTCGTCACATTGCAATACTCTCGATACTTACCAGTCACCGACCGAACTAACTCTGGAAAATCACGACTATTTGTAAAGATGCCCAGGGAGCCGGAAGACAGCCGTACAGTTTTCCTGGACTGCATGAAGGGAATCAGGACCGAGAAAGAAAAATGGAAAGCCGCCGACGAGAGCGGTGATAAGAAAGCGAAGCGACAAGCTGAGGAGAACATCTCCAGCTACATGGCTGGTGCTTCTGAAACTGTTCCGCCTGACGCCCGGAGCCGCAAGAAGATGCAAGAAAATCTCTCTTCAGCCAGCGACCTATTCGCAATCGAAGGCAATGACAAGAAAAAGAGGGGCTTCTTAAGCCAGATAATGCCCATTCTCTTGTTTTGCAGCCGAGCCAAGCTCGCTGGCAGCCTCGCAACAGGCGGTGGTCTCATCGCACTTAGCTGCTTAGCCGAACACCATCCGTCGATGATGACGGACGGATCTATTAGTGAGGTCTCGCAGATCAACGGCCACGACGGCGCTACTTCGACCCTTGCCTGGGACGTGAATCACAACGGTATATTAGATCATCAGGAAACAATCAGCACCATGACTGGCGAACTTGTCGAAGGCCCTCATGCTATTACCGATGGGGACATCTGGACGGACATTGCGAATGGCATTTCAGAGTTCGCTAGTAGCCTCTGGGATATGATATGATATGATATGATATTATTTAACGTCCGGAGTGCTTTGCAGCTGAAGCCCCTATCGGGGCAAAGGACGTGCTAGCCTGATGAGTTCTATGTACCAACACAAACATGCAGCTAAAATGGTTGTAACTGAAAGGAAATGGTCTGCTGGAGCGTCTTCAAAGGACAGGCATGCACGAGTAACCGAACCCCCAGCGCCAGGATGTCCTTAACGTTTCCTCGATCCTAATACCCCAACCCTTTCCATGTGCTCCCCTCTATACCCAGATCTACTTCCCTCTACTTGACGATATACCACCAACCGCTGACGCGCATTGTCACGTTCCGCGGTTCTGCAGCCCTGTTGGGGCGTCGCTTCCGTTTGGCAATCTTCTTTCAGATTCCTTGAGAGCAACTTGACTCCCCGTGCTTGAGACGCGTAGACGGGTCGAGCAAGGTATTACATGTGAGCCAACGGGGCCTTCGCCCAGACTCTGGCCGGGGTCACCGGGCCCCGGATGTTACACACTTGGGTAGGAAAACCGTGGGCAAAGGAATGCTTGATTCTCTATCTGATACTGGCACGAAGCTGTTGCTCTTATACCTGTGCCGTTGAGGCCATAGACATGAGTCACTGTAGGCAACAGTGTCCTGCTTACAGGCTGCACCTGTGCAGCCTGAAGCCATACTGTTGGCCTTGACACCTGAGGCTCGTTCTTGGACGCCCACCAGGGTATTCCTTGGCTTGTTGGACAGGTTTGTCCGCACCGGTGAAGGTTCTATCCAACCAGCCTTCTCGGCTTGATGCCGTGGCGTTGCGGCCTTGGGTTCTTGCCGCTCCGCTTCTCGCGTCGGGCGCAATACGGGCTCGCCTTGCTTTTTTCTTGCGGGCCCCTTCGTTCCCGTCGCCTTGTCGGTGAATGCTTTCCGTCTGTCGACCATGTCTGCGGGTTTCCTCTCGGCCATACACCGAGTCTCGTCAACCACAGTCACTGGGCCATCTCGTGTCACGGCTGGCTTCGCGGCTGGCTTCGCGACGGCGGAAATTTCACCCACGAGTGGCCGCGCAGCCGCTACAACCACCGTCGTCTCATCGTCGTTGGCATGAGAGCCTCTCCTGCCCCGCGAACCATCGTCCGACCGCGTCTCCTGGCCGTCCGGACGTGGTTTGTCGCATTGCTTTGACAACCATGAAGCGAGAGCGGTCCGAAACTCCGACGATTGCAGCTTGCGGTGCAGATTTTTGTCCTCGCACACCATGGGCAGGCGAACCGCGTAGTTGCAAAACGCGTCGGTCAAGCTCGCGGCCTGCGTAGATGGCTCCGACCCCGACAAGTCGCCGCTGCCGTCCACCGGAAGCCACTCTGGTCGGAAGTCGTTGCCCATGTACCAGCGGACGATCTTAAGCACGCCGGCCCATGCTTCCTTGCGGAAGCGGGACGCATATCCTTCGTTATCCCGATCTCCATTCACGGCTTCCAGATGGGCCCTCACCTTCTGCACCTTGAAGGCCGCCAGATGCTCCATCACGTACTCGAGCACCTCTTGCTGGAGCAGCACAGACGCGCTCTCCCGTGATGAGCGCGGCGGCGTAGCGGGCGGGAAGAAGATCTTGACACGCTTCTCGGCGTCTCGCAGCCGCGTTGGGGTGAAGTACTCAGTGCCAGCTCGAGGTCGCAGCGGAGAGGTGGCTTGTTGTTGTCCCGACGGTCGAGGACAATCGTTCGCTCGGGGTTCAGCCAGTTCACGGCGTGGTGCATGACCTGGAATAGAACGCGGCCATTCCCTTTTGACAGACCCGTGATGCGGTGGATATCTGGAAACCGTAGCGCCGACGTGCGCAGGACCCTCTCGTAGACGTCCCAGTACCCGCGGTCGTCAAAGGCCCGCAGCAACTTGGGGTTGCGTTCGCTCGCGACGCTGATCGGCTTGCCCACGACCGGACCTAGATGTCGCCGTAGCTGTCCACCATTATCGGATCCGGTCGGTGCATCGTAGCGCGAGGTTCAGGTCTCCAAGTAAGTTCGGCCTGGCCACGATTCACAAGAAGCCGGAAACAGAACTTTGGGACTCCAAATATACGGCTAACTAACCCAATTACAAAATCGTCCCGCCCCCTTGAAACGGTACTAATCCAAAGGAGGAAATCGTCAGGGTCGAGAGTTGGGTTCATGAATCGATGAATTTAACAAGCAGCTTCAACAGGAATATAGATCTAATCATTAAAAAAATTGCATTTTCATGTTCTTTAGTCATTAAACTCCTCGATAGGGCTATATAAGATCAGGGACCGTCGTTGTGTTTCTGAAGATAAACTACCAAATTGCCCCCTGGAGTAGCAGGTTCGTGGTACGATTTTTCTGCCAGCAACATCACGTTTCTTCGAGGCGCCACTTTCGCGTATCAGACGCTGCGGGCTTCTATCTCCAGCCCCATCTTCCTGTTGACGTAACGAATGAATTCTTTACAGTCGGAACATACTGGTCTGGTCACTAGAATCATGGCACCCTTCAGTGGCTGAGGCGGGGATACCTTCCATAATGCCGTGATCCGCGCTCTGTCAATCCCATCTTGCCTTTTCTTCACCATGTGCCGTCTCGGGGAGGCTTTTGCTGTCTCCTGAATATCCAGCTTTCCGATCAGGCCCGCGAGGTCGTCATCCGATTCCTTGTCGACATCGGCATCCCTGGACAGGTCCAACTCGTGCGATAGGAACGCGTGACTGTGTATGAAATATGCAGCTAGCTGCTTCTCCACATGGGACGCGTTGTAACGCCCCGGTACACCCTGGTCTTTCTCGACGTCGGGGGTGAGCTCATAGCCAATTACTTGGCAAAGTCGAAGGGCCTGCTCCGTCCAGTGTTTTGAAGCAACGACTGCGTCGCCGATGTCGGTCCAACCACTGACGGCAAAGACATCCGGCAACCCACCCTTGCGACGCATACCCGCTATCGCCTTTGATCTCTTGAGTTGATCCAGGTCTGCTGTTAGAAGAAGCGATGTAGACGATGCGGATAAACTAATGCGAGGAATGTTGGAGTCATGACTTGTTCCAAGGTCTGATGGGCTCTCCCCGCGGAAAGAATACGCTGTGCCAGGGATAAATCTGTAATGATTCTTGTCGATTTCGTAATACACAACGTTTGCGGGCGAGCGATTCAGGCGTCCCGTAATGTATCTTGCGTGACGGGTTGGATCGCAAGGAGCGATGCACATGTACCGACGTCGGATTGAGAAGCTATGCAGATGTTGGTGGGGGGCGTCGCAGTGAGGGCAATGGACTGCGAATGTTCTATCGTCCCACCACAGCACCGTGGCTCTCGGTGCTTGATGTGCCGCGGCCATACTGATCGTCGTAGTTGCCTGTTCAGATAAGTTGGTTCATATTCTGCGACTCTGCGACTCTACAACTGCTGAAGTTGAAAGAGTTGCGCCTTTCAGATATTTTATACTCGACTCTCTGCAACATGACGTAGAGCCGTGACTTGTCCAAGCGCACAGGAAGGTCACTGACTGGATGGTACAAGTCACATCGTGGTAAAGACGATTTTGCAAAAATGCTTGTGCGCAAGAATCATTTTTCACAGCCCCAGTCCCTCGAACATACCGGAAGCGGTACTAGACTTAAGCCATGGCCTTCTAAAGTACACTTAAGCTCCAAAGTCTCGTAGAATCTCTAAATGCGGCCGGACGAACGCGGCCAGAGGTTTCCGCGCTCATGTACCGCAGCTGTGAATTCAAAGCCTACCATGCCGGCAGCCTACTCTTCAGTGTCCTCGTGTCCCCAAGCTGAATCTGTTGCACGGCATGGGTGCACAACTGACGACAGGGTGGAGGGTCCACCTGAATTCGTAAACGAAAGAAATCTTGACATTTCAGACTGACTCGAGAGACTCCCAGCTTTTTACGCTCCTGGCGTCTTGTACCTTGTCGGGAGCTATGATCGAGCCCAACGGAGCTACTTGTGCGGCGTCATGGATGTGACGCATAATAATAGCTCCAACCGACTCCACTCGTGCACGAACTAATACTACACCGTCTTGGTATACAATAGCCATGTGGTATGGACAGGATACTCGCACTGCCGACAGCTCGCGGTCGGGACTGCAAACCGAACCTGATGACCCGCTACGGCCCGACTGTTGAAAACAAAAGGAAGATCGGCACAGGAGTCCTAAACGACCAAACGTATGTGGGGCGTCCGAGCAAGGTTGAGCCCATGTGGTCCGTCGACAACTGACAGTAAATAGGGGGAAGGACAACCGAAGACTGTTGGAGGCTAGGATCGCCCCAAGGTTGGTAGGTCCGAGAAGCTATCGATTGTCTGTTTCCCGCGTCATTGCTATTGAACGTTGAGGTAGAGCGGCTTGTGTTGTCGCTATGAGCGATACCCGAATCCCAATAAAATACTTAATTGATTCTCTCTGTGTGTTGTATGTTGTGTATGAAAAGCCTTGTCCTTCTAAAGAGCGTGGAAAAGGGATTCCTTTTATCCTAAGCCGCCGTGGCCTTCATCCTATTGTCCCTATCCAGCTGTTGCCCCTATCCAGCGTTGGCTGCGTGCGTGTAAGTGGCGTTGGTCGTCGTGGCGTTAGACTTCAATTGTAGTCTCTAGCAGCCCTCATTGAACCTCCCAATAGCCCTTATTGAACCTCGAGTCATCAATCTAACGAGGCTTCATTCATCAAAGGAAGAATGCCATGAGGCTTCATCCTTGAATACACACTCCAGTCATCAATGTGTTGTGGCTGCCCAAGGTGGCTGGTCGAGTCAACGCCCGAGTCAACCGCTCTATCCGACATGTGTCTCCCGGAGAGCCTGACTCAAGAGCTGGGGAGCGAAATGCATTTGCCGCTTGCGGAACCGAGCCTTAGGCTTATACGAACCATTCTCTACGAATACTTTGAACACGACGGAAGCGTCTGCTGAAGCTGCGCGATTCTTCATGCAGAGTATGCGTGTTACCAGGCTCGTCTCGCTCAGGCGGATGCGGACCTCGTTTGATTGTGGGTCGCGGGCTCGGCTTGGAGACTCACAGTCACAGCCGGCGTCGGAAACTTCCTCGCTTATCCGGTCGCAGACAGTACATCACTCGTCGCGTCGAGAAAGTCGGCGCCGCCTGCGGTCTCGTGGGTCGCCGTGGCTACGAGGAAATATCCCACGTGCGGTGTCGGTGAGACGGTCAACTGTTGGAGGCGACACCGACGGATTGAGACTAAGCCCAGAGATGGATTGGTGCTGTTCACCAGACGCGTTAAACGATGCCCGCGATCTGGATAAAGAAAAATGAGTAAGTTAAGGCTAGGCGAACGGCGAAAATTCCTGGGGCTGGCGTCCAGGCGGGGCGGTCCAGACATCTCGCTCGTCAATGTCTGAGCTAGACACGGACTGCTGAGAAACCGATCGGGATGCGTTCCATCGAACTGCGTCATCAGAAAGCACATAGTACATCCGATGGACTCTTGCGAGCAGCTCATAGATTTCCCAGCCCTGGAACGCGTGATCTGCTGACGGAGAAGTACCGCGTCTCGCCCGACGCATCCAACTGTGCTGCGGCGGGTCTTGGATGGCTCGTTCTCGGAGAAAAATAAGGCCCTCCTCGTCGGTTGCGGGCGACGAATTGTCCAGCCACCGCGGGCTGTCAATTGACGGAGGGGTGTCTGGCCATATGGTACGGCAATCGTCTCAGCGAATAATTAGGCCTTGAGTTCAGGCAGAACCGGCCGCGGCGTTGGCGCTGAAGAGCCGGACTCTTCCTTTTGTGCTGTCCACGCGGCCAAATGTGGCTGTCGGTGAGCTCGTCCCTTTTCAGCTTTGCCTCACTCGGTTGGAGTTGCACCGGCGCTGGTTATTTGCCGTCTCGTATGGTCTGTTCGCCCTCCCTCTTGTCCGACGTTTTCGGTGTTGTGATGTCTCCTCGTTTCTGCCAGAGGATGTGCCAGTCGAGATAGTGACGGTACCGGGACGACAAAGATCGCGGGGAGCAGCGGTCTGACCGGTCGCAGCCGTAGTAGTGCCATCGTCGCCCGTCGGGCGAATCCAGTGCGAGCGTAGCATGGCACGAGGACCGACTGACAGTTCTGGAGGCGGACTGTTCGGGCTACTCGATGGGGGGATGCCTTTCCCAATACGACCCGCAAGGACATCTCCGGCCAATAGCGTATTTCTCGAAGAAACTCTCTCCGGCTGAGTGCAACTACGATATCCACGATAAAGAGCTCTTGGTAATCGTGCGTTGCATGGAAGAATGGAGAGGGGAGCTAGTTGGCCTGGCCCAGCCCTTCGTGGTCCTCTCAGACCACCGGAACTTACAGTACTTCATGACCTCTCGCAAGCTCTCGGAGAGACAGGTCCGATGGTCACAGACACTATCCCAATTCGACTTCCGACTTAAGTTCAGAGCAGGCAAGGACTCCCAGAGGCCAGACGCCTTATCAAGGAGGGAGCAAGACCTACCGCAAGGGAGTGACGACGATAGGCTCCGAGAGAGAGAGTTCCAGCTCCTCAAGGACGAATGGATCACAGAGTCACCCGCGGCAAGAACGGCTCGCATGAGCATCTGTGCCACCCAAACCGGACCTGGGAGCAACGATCAGACGGCACCTGGTCCCAGTTACGCGACCGCTGCCGGCGAGGCCCTCTTTCAGGAACCAGAGTTACAGCAACTTTGGGACCAAGCAATAGAGCGAGATAAGGACTTTGAGCGACTATACGCCTCAGTGAGACAAGGGGATAGGACGCTACTGTCAGAAGAGATTGGCAACAGAAGAGAGACTGTTGACCTACGGCCGGCCGTTCACTCGGCGCGCATCGGCGGGGCATAGCGCACGCTCGTGTCGGTTCTGGCGGCCAAGATGACTGGGTAGTGTTGCTTTGCTGAGTCGTGCGACACAACTCCTCTGTGTGCAGTAATTTTTGGTCCAAGAGCGCTGTTGCTTCAATGGAAGATGTAGCATGCTCGGCCGATTGCAGATAAGCATCATCGCTGGTGCTCTTGTTCTATTCCCAATCGTTTGAAAAGGAGTTTCGAGGTGATGTGGCCATTCGGCCTGCCAATTGAGCAGCATCTGCAAGGACAGCGAGACAGCTCGAGGATCCGTTTTGCACCTGGTTTGTGAATGATGGTGGCGCAGCTTGTGTCTCTTGGGCGACGTAAACTTGGAACCGGACATCGCGCTGTGTTGCAGTCGGCTGAAGCCGTCTTCGTGCACGTCTCGCGATGACATCTTGCCGCTCCTTCTCCTCTTTGGAGCCGTATTTTCGAGGTCTTCCGCGTTTCTTGGGTGTCTCTTGCATGCCTGACGACTGTCGTGTGTCTTAAGGGTAAGATTCTTAGTATCGAAGTTCAAGGCGTGTTGAATGGGCGGTAATAATCGGAATACGGTATGAAAATCCGGGCAATTTCTGGCAGCGAAAAAAGTATGCTCCATGGTTAGTGGCATAACGAAGGAAACTCCGGCAATGGCAAGAAGACCAGAAAAGGGGTGATCACGGTGGCGGATCCTGGCAAGTTGGCACGTTGAATTCCCGGCGAAAGCTCAGCCCGTCGACCCTTGAAATGGCAAACGGAAGTTCAAGCATCACCAAGTCCCGAACGAGCTAGTGCAATGACCGCAAAACTCCAATGCGGCTAGCCCGATGACCGCGAATTTCAATGTGGCTAGCTCGGTGACCGCGAAATTCAAATAGGCAATTTACGCGAGCCGAACTCTCTAAGCAACAAGACACAATGGGACGTATAGA
>JALHBX010000588.1:0-10431 GCA_024340025.1 Tolypocladium tundrense | reverse complement strand
GTCGACGCTCGTCGGTCGCCCACAAGAAGGCTACATCGATAAAGCCCTTCCGCGTGGCTTACTTTCCGAAGCCGCCGATATATATTTCGGGCAGAATCAATTCATTATTCGACTTGATCTGCTCCCTGACTTTCTTGAAGGTCCCAACAAGGAAAATGGGAAGAAGACACAAGTCGCTCCCTTGATTCGAGACATAATTATCGCGATCGATATTAGCCACTACAACCTCCCAGAACAAGGTTCACTACTAGCCAAAAACCTTCGATGCCTCCTCGACGTCAATATTATCGCAACCACACAGGTTGACTTAATTGGGGATGGGCCGCTCGACGCAGCCGACTGGGCAGTGCAAGAGACTATACGCCACATAGCGCCAGTTATCAGAGACTTGATCACTCGATTTGGCACAAGATTCACGATCCGTCGAGTGCGGCCCGACGGGCAGAGCAGGGATATTCGCGCGTACTGGGGTATGCCATCACACCAGGCGAAGATCATGTTCCACAACGGCGAACCCACTACGATAGAGGTCATGCAGCTTCAAATTCTAGAATGGACGTGCCATTCGTTCTGAGGGGAACGGGTGGGATGTAGAATAGCTATAACCATAGCATATCATGGTTCCAGGACGCAGGAGTACTCGTAGTCAAGATAGATTAGACAGCCGACCTAATTGGATGAACATATAACAAATTATAAAAGAAAAAGAACGAGAGGAAACAGAGGACAAATAATAGGCAACGAACGTCAGCCAGTCGTCCCCTGCTCTGTTTATTTATACCGCCACTTTAACAGTTCTCTGCCCACCCCTAATGACGACGTTTCTCCTGGGCCCCTCACCCTGCTCTATGGCCGTCACGACCCGCTGTGCAGGCAGCCTCTCAAGGTCCTCAAGACATTGGTGGCATAACGCAACATCCACCCTCAGACCATCGTTGTCGCTGCCTACCATATATCCTTCCGCGTCGAATCCCTTTAAGAACTCCCCGTAGTATGCGAGTAGCGATGCCACGTGAAGCGACTCAGCCAGCTCCGTGATAGGAGAATCACGCAGCCGGCCCGATAGGGCCTTCATCACCTCCTTGATTCGAGCCACAAGCTCCTGTCGTTTGCCAACGAAGTCTCCGTCTGGTATATTCAGTGCTTGCGGATTCAAATTCACCATCCTGGCAGGCAGTGGGAAGGATGCTTCGACCTCAGTCGTTTTCGATCCGGGTGCGATCCACCCGGCCTGTTCCATGCCTCTGGCCTTCAATAGCCAGTTGACTTGGTTAAATAGGGGGTCGTTGCCGAAAAACACCTTCCAGTTGAAAAACCGAGTCCGGCCGAGTGCAAGGGCACCTGGGTTGCAATCTCCCTGTGCCAAGCGTCTCAACCATTGGTACATGTTGCCGAAAGCGCGCGCGCGATCCTCCAATTCGTCGACTCGCCCCATGTCCACTATCCGGATAGGAGACGACTTGTACGTGCCATTATACCTCTCTGATAGCGCAATACTTGTGTAGCCTGCCGCCGTATACGATGTGCTGAATGGCGTTTCCGTGCGATTCCCTCTGATGTTGCAGAGCAGGCGCAGGTCCTCGGCGTACGCGGGGAGCTCGCCGTGCCCGTGGAGCTCACCGAACACAGCGATAGTGTGGTGGATCAATAAGCCGCGCAGTTCCGGTCTGTAATCTGCGTTCTGCACCGCGCAGGACATGTGCATCGATTGGAAGACGGCTGTGTTGTGGCCGTCGCCAATGTCCACAATCCTCTTCTCCAGCCGGTACTCCTCGCCAGGCAACTCGAGTCGTTTCATCCACACATCCTTATAGGAGTCCCGATGACAGCGCACAATGACCTTTGGTCTTTTGGCGCGAATAATATGGGACAGGATTAGATGGCATTCTCGGTCGAAGTCATGGCAGTTTTTGTCTTCCTGGAACGAAAATGCATCAAGCACTGTCACGGTATGGATGCTCCGAGCGCCTCTAGTGGCGAACCGGATCAAGCCGTGCAGTGATCGAAGAGTGTCCGAGGATTGGACGAACTTCTCAAATGTCGTGTCGTACGTTTTCGCGCGCGGCCTCTCCAGAATGAAAATAATATCCGAATAGCCAGAAGCGAGGTCGCACGCTTGGGTAATTTCCGCGGCATTGATACCACGGCCGATGCCGAAGCCTCTCAAGAGCTCAACGGCAATTCTGTCGCCTTCGGTATTATGGCATGGTGGCGGGACGCGTGGCAATGCCTGCACGTCTTTTGGAACGGAAAGCCCGAGTACGACGTTGGACGGACCCGCATCGTCAGGCTCGTTGAAACTGTGGTGGTGATATGGGGGCATGACGTTGAGTGGTGTAATTCGGCGTTTTAATGATAATGGCAAGAGGCCCTCGTCAGGATACGACTTTATTCTAGCAATAGATCCAATGTCCTGCGGTTAGGATATGCTTGGGGTTTATATACTTGTGCAGTTCGTCAGTTCGGAATGCAGCACCGCATCCGGGTCAGGCGATGCATTCTCGCCCACTGTCCGCTTGCAAACAGCTTCATACCACCAACATGACACACTTAATGAACGCAAGCATATTTAAAATAGACGAGATGATTCTAGGAGATGCTGAAATCTTCCTTCCATCTTTGCCCTCGGCATGACTGTGTGCTGCTCCCGTTCCCTAATTTGGCTCCCAACAGAAGTCGATGTCCGCATCCGCCCCGACCCACGCGCCCGCTCTAGGTTCAGCAGCTGGTACGACGAGTATGGCGAATTGGAAGTCAGTTATCGCCTTTCGAATGCCGTTATCCGCATGCTTTAAATGCCCTGCATCACCTTCTTTCACGGCGGCAATCGCCTCATCCTCCTTCTGGTCTAGCACTTTCCGGTCCGCCACTATCTTCTCGTGCAGAGACTCGAACTCTATAAGATGTGTAGGCAATATAATCCTCAGGCTGGGTTTAAAGTGACGATGCCGGTCATCCCGAGCCGTCATATCTAATCATGAATGCTCTCCTCGATCCCGCCACTCTCCTCTTCCTCCTCCTCGTCCTCCTCTGCCCCCTCCTCGCCGACGGGAGCCGCCTGTTGTCGCTCTTGCGGCGGTTCAGTTACCATAAGGAAGGAAAGCAATAGCTCCTGCTGCTCGTTCAAGCTTCGCTGGTTCCTGTTTAAAAACTCGTGGGCGAGGTCGCGTTCCAGCAGCATCGGATGGAAGAGGGCCTTGCTCTGTTCTACAAGCCTGCCAGCCCGTATCGAGAGCTCTGAGAGAGCGCTGAGCGCCTGGCTCCACTCGTCCGCGTCAACCGCTAACGCCCGGTTCCGGAGTTCGAGCTCAACTCGCGGCATGATAGCACATAGCCGCTGGGCGAGTGTCCTCAGCCAGGTGAAGTTTTCCCGCGTCGGGAATAAGAGGGTCGGTATGGCAGGATAGCCCCAAATCTGTTTCTCCACCGGCACGAGCAATCGATACACGGTTGACTGCTCGAACCACCAGGGCTGTTCCGACGCCGCATCCCTAGGCAAGCGGTTTGGCCAGTCATTAGTAGTCCGGAATAGCATTGCGAGAAGTAGGCGGATGTCGTTAGTGCGATCCCGGAGGTTTTGTACTTCGTCGGCGCTGCCGCGGGCTATAATATGCTCGAGCTGTGCTACGGTCGGCAGTTTGTCCTTTAATAGAGCCAGACCATCGAGGTGGCACCATTGTTTGTAGTACGTCCAGAGGAGGCGGCAAAATAGCTCCCCGGTAGCTTCTTTATCCCGTAGATCAAGTGTCTATAAAAAAAATTAAGCATAGGAGCTAGCGCAAACGGCGACTTCTCTCGTTGACGGGCGGTATTGTACGTACTTGGTTTGGCGATGAGGAGAGATAGTCGTAGAACGGCGCCCAGAACTGGATCCTGAAGAAGTTGGGAAGCGGCGCGTGACTACAGGATACGGCGACCTCCTTGGACTTGTCGGAGTTGAACATCACAAGGATGAACCCGCCGATGACCTTCTTAAGCCACTCGTCAAACGACAGGCAGTCTTGGGGCCTGGCATCGTTAAATGCCGTCCGCAGGGCGTCGCAGTCCTGCAGGAACTTAGCCCGAGCCCACCTCTTACCCTCGGTCGGCTGGAAAAGGACTTCATACACCTTCTCCGTCCACCTGACGGTCCTTGCGCCACCCGAACGGCTGCCTCTCTGGCTCATCCACAAGGGCAGTTTGATAGGGCGTGGTCCCAGATTCTCGCGAAAGCGCGTGGCGGTCGCGCTTTGTGGCTCGAAGACGGCTAGGCCGTCGTGCATGATCGTGCAGATGTCCATTGCCGTGATGATTGTCCCTTCCGGCGTCTTCCTCAGGGTGTTGGCAAGCTCAACGAGGCGATCGGGGCCGTTCGGGAACGCCTTGCGAAAGGCCCGAGGGGAGCGATGGGCTCCAATGACGCTGCTTCTCCAGACATGTTGAAGCCGTTCCAGCAGGTGCAGCTGATAGCTCCGCGCAATCTCTTGTGCAGCCACACGAGCAGCGCACCTTTCCAGCTGCAATGCCGGAGGGCTCCGGCTCCTTGCACGGCATCGCTGCGCCCTACGAAGCAGCGATTGGACTATGCATGCTGAAGCAACCGTTGCCCGACTGAAGCCTTGCGTTACTGCTTGGGTGCTCCAGGCGGCGTGGCCGGGGCTCCGCGGAATGTAGACGCGCTGTAGCAACTGCAGTTCCAGATGACTGTGAACCCAGTCCATCTGGGTGCCTCCGAGCCATACCACTCCGGCTGACTGCAGCGTCGTTTTGAGGTCGAGCCCGGTGCGGCGATACGTGACCTGCCCCGCGCCCTCCCTCTTTCGAACCGTCCAAGTCCTCTCCCAGATCCACTGGTCGAACGAGTACTCCCGCTCGCTCGTAAGGCTCAGGAGCAGGAGCCGCATGAAGAGCTTGGCCGTGTAGTAATATACAACGGCTCGTGCCTTGCCGCCATGGTTCGCCAGGCGAGGAGCAAGAGAGAAGATGTAGTTGAGCGGCTTGATAAAGCGGCAGGCTAGAGCGCTCATCAGGTCGTTGACCTCCTTCGTGGGTAGAATCCAGAATGGGTAGTGCTGGTCGGACCGGTAGGCCGGCTGCAGGGTCGTGCAGAGTGCCGCCCCGCCCGGCGCTGCCGAGGGATCGGCCCCACCTCCGGAGAACACGCCGCGGTGGTGCATTTGCAGGATCATGTCAAGGCGGAAGGTGACTTCTTTCCGCACTGCATAGCAGTTCATGAAGTCCCTGTTGGAGTGGCCTGCGTGTGAATGCACAACTTGTCAAGGCTCAATGACAAGGAAACGTGGGTAGGCGAGTGACGAGGAGGCGGCTCAACCTTGACCGTGTTCCATGCCGCTGTCATTATTGTAATCACCCCCGTCAATCGCCGTTTCGTCTGCAGGAGATTAGATTTCTGACCACGTCGCTGAGGCACCGTCTGCATTGACAGTACGCTGCGGAGGTTCCGTCTGTGATAAAAACAGCTGCAGCAGTGAAGCCGGCTGTGTAAGTGGCTCTGCTGCTATCTGTTTGGCTTCGAGGTGGCTGACGAAGCTATATTGTTGGCCTTCGTTATCCAGCATCACTCTCATACGTTGGATGCGCCCCGTGACTACAGCACTGAGGCCAGAGAATGACTCGATGCTATTTGTTAAGGTCGTGACGAGATGGCGGGATGGCATCATGATTGTTGGTCGACTGAGTTTGGTATCGTCATAAAAACTTCGGATGGATGCTGCCGATATAGGAATACGGAAGGGATCCTGTTGCTCTGCCTCATCTTCCTCTCGGTCCGCGAATTTCCAGGGCAGCACATAAGATAAATTGTCCTCGTGATTCCACTGTGGACCGGCTAGAACCAACAAGAAGTCCAAAATCTGCCGATAAATTTCGTTCTTCTCATCGAAGGAAGTGTTGCGCAGCCGGTCGGGTTGTATCATCACCTTTAACCATAACTGCTGCAAAGTACTGGAGAAATGTTGAAAGTCCCTAGTTGGTATATCCCTCGATACCGTAGATGGTGGTAGGTCCGGATGCCGAGTTTGATAGTTGGCAACCTTACTCCACGGTAGACGCATATTGCTCTTCGGGGGTGAGAAATAAGGAGCCCAGAACTGGATCTGGAAGAACGCTGGTTGGTCCTCGTACCAAGACCCGTTGTTATGGTTAGTGCCGACAACCTTGGTCTGGTCACTATTGAAAGCGACCATAATGAAGCGGCCGATGGTGGTTCGAAATCGACTGTCAAATGATCCAGCATGATCCTGCACAATATCCCAGAGGCCATTAAAGGTTCGGTAGAGTTGAAGGAAGTAGAGTCGGTCCCATCTGGGCGGCCTCGGGCGGTCGAAGAGATGCTCGAAAACGAAGTTCGACCAGCGATCCTTTGGCGGTAGGTATTTACGCGTAGTCATCCAACAAGGAAGCTCGCTCGGCAATTGGCCTGAGTCGGCACCCGACTGACATTGGGTATAGGCAGTCCAGGCCTCGGTGTAGATCTCCCAAACTACCTGGGCCGTAACGATGCGACCTACTTGAGCCGCCGATTCTTTCATGCTCCGCTCCAGTGTCTGAAGGGGTGGCAGAGAGTCGCGCCCGACGCGCGCCCGAAGACGATCCCAGTATGATTGTAGTTTCGACAACAGGTGCTGGTTATATGCACGTGCGATCTCCTCTGTAGCGAGACGGGCCGCGTTGTCAACTTGTTCCTTCGCTTCGCTGTGCCGGTTTTGGTCGAATAACTGTTGTGCGGAGTGGAGCCTTTCCAGCAGAACGATTTCAACTGTGACCTTGGACGCGGTAAGGGCCTGGATGTAACCCTGCCGGGCGATACGCGCATGTAAAGGACTTCGAGGGATATATAGCGAAACAAGACGCTCAAGCGCAAGATATCCACGATACCAGTCAATGCTGGCTGAAGGAAGCCAGACCATCCCGTGGGCTTTGATGGAGCTTTCAAGTCCGAGGCCCTGCCTCTCTAGTAAGAAGCCTCTATGGCGGAATTGGCGGCCCTGTACTCTCCATTTCGACAGCCAAATCCAGTTGTCATGTGGGAACTGCTGCTCAGACCTCAGAGAGTATACGAGAAGCTGATGAAAGAGCTTCGCGGTATAGAATCCGAAGATCAATCGGACTGACGACTCCGCGGGGTGAGAATCAGTAAGCTGCGCATCAGGGTTGCGTGATGCTTCACGGAATAAGTGATCAAGCGGAAGAACATATCGCGCCGCCTGTGTAAAGATAAGGGCGTTGAGGTCCGCTGTGGGAACTACCCAAAAAGGATAGTGTTGTGTAGCATCTGGAGTAAGGACTACTTGGTGTGAGAGCTGGCCCGTATGGGGGTTCTTTATCGGATCGAAGTACATTTCCTGCCACATTTTCAGAATTGCATCCAGGCGGAAGGTAACCTCTTTCCGGATGCCGTAACTTGTAAGAGCTTTCGGGTGCGAGATAGCTTTGAGATGTCGTTTGTTCGCCTCCCAGGCTTGCAGCAAGTGGCCGCGATCAATCCGATGCGTGGAAACTCGCTTGTGGTTCTCACTAATAGCTGAAAGGTCGTGGATCATTTCCTCGTTCAAAGCGAGGAGAGGAAGAAACGTCGATCCAAACATGTTGTAGTCGCTAAACATGACAGAAAATATTTCTTTGTTGCAATTGTATGCCTTGGCACGGATGATGCCCGGCTGACGCTCGTCAGGATGACCCGGATTCGACGCTCTACTACGCGTGGCTTTCGAACGATAGTTCCCCACATCACGGAAGAGAAAAGAGCGAAAGTACGAGGCTATCGGGATAGCTTCTAGCGCAATTCCGCCAATTTGCTCATGGAAATACTGGTGGCATTGGCTTTTCCAAAGGAGGGTGACGTGCTCTTTTCGTGGAGGATCTCCGGATCGAAGATCCGTAACATAGTCTCGGGCACCAATGTCCAGCCAACAAGAGCGAATGTCTATATGTGCCGGATCAAGCACCCCAAGAACGGTGTCTTGGAACAGGCTCAGGGTTTCTTCGAGAGTCGACCGACCAAAGCTGTTCTTGAGGTCATGAGACTGAAAGAGCAGTCGTGGATTCCTGAAGTATGCAACCGTTTCACCGCGTCGAGTTGGAATCTGCAGGGCATCCGCCTTCTCGACTACGGATTGCCAGAAGACCGGAAGGTCTCGAGCAGGGAGGGTGTATTGTAGGCGCAGGGCCCGGCTCATGTCATCGGCCCTCCAAGAGCCCGTACTAGGTTTCTCCTGGAAGGAGCGAGATTTTGCATATGCAATATCATATGACAGGGGTATCTCCTGGCGAAAGGGATCCGAGATCGTCTCGTACGCTGCTGGTATGATAATATGGTCGTACAGGTCCCTCTGCCGCTCAAGCGACAAAGAGTTTCTAGAGGCTGATGTCTGGGTGTAGGGGCCGCGCACAGTATTAGGGAAGAATAGAAACACAGAGAAGTGGACGCTCGGCGTATTAAAGCTGCCGAATAGAATGTGCCTGGTATGTGCAAGATTGAGTCCATGTGGCTGTACCGTCTGATCAGTCGAGAGATTGCGAAATGCCGAGGGGAAGAAGCATAGGCTGAAGTCATTCGGGGGCCGGATAGTCTGCAGGCTCTTTGCGCCGATCCAGATACTATCAATGTCCCACTGCCGCGAGACGGTGACCATCGATTGAGGGAGGCAAGCTTGCGACTTGCGAAAGGAGAGTGGTTCGACTGGTTGATCCGAGAGAAAACGGCGCCATTGCGGGACGGCAGAACCAGGATCGTTTGAGCCACCCTCACTAAACACGGATGAAAGTGGAGGCATGAACCGATTAAGATGCTGCGCCCTTTCTTGGAGAGTGTGCGTCTGGGTGGGTTCCTCGAGCTCGGCTGGGAGTTGACCTTGGCCGGAATCCGTGTTAGTATCTCTTCAGATCAGCGTAAGCGGTTGTTTGGCTCAGTGGGCCGGAGACTCACAGCCGCATGTAGGACTAAAAAAGGTTCGGAACACTTTATCATACGCCACCTTATGTGGTTCGAGGATTTCGGGGCCACCTCTAGTTTCTTGGGCTACCAGGGCTTGAATAAAATCGTGGAGGACTGGGCTGGCTGGAGTAGACTGGCTGCTCAGGGGACTCCAGGCATTTGCAGAAGTCTCTGAGGTGCTCGCAGTGGACCCTGCATAGCCACAAGGGCTTGGCGGGAACAGCGGAGGGGATTCAGGGCCGAAGATGGGGGGGCTGCTCAGGTGCAATTGTCCAAGGTCATGACGGGAGGATGTGGAATTGTGCAAGTCGCTAAGAGCCGTGGAGACTGGCGGATTTTGTCGAGTTGAGGCATGGGATTTGAATCTGTCCAGAGAGAGCCCGGCAAGGTCTGGGTTAGAAACGTCATGACTGGCTGCGTCCGGTGGAATTGGCCTATTTGGGTCGGGAACATCACCGGCGTATAAAGGGCCCTGGTGGTCGGAAGCCGATTGCACCCGTGGTAGGTTCGGCGTAGGCCTCGGAACAGAAACATTGCTGAGAGGAGAACTGCTAGTTGGAAACTGGCTCTGGTCGTGATGCTCTTGGCTTAGCCAGTTCGGGCTGTTGACCAGTTGAATCAAGGGATTTTGCTGGCATTCCTGATAGTGTTGAACCTGGTTTCGTAGGCGACGCCTTTCTCGGTAGGCTCTTGCTCGTTGCCGCGTCCGTTCTCTCCGCTGCTCAGCACATACTGGGTGAGTCATCGTGGTCTGCACAATGGCGATGGATTGAGCCTTGGTGAGGGATAATCTCAGTAGCCGAACTGCACTGTTTCTTTATATATATGTTGCGTCCTATTTCGTGCCGTTTAATCTAACCCCCCAATTTTTTTGACTACCCGGTTGCTTGTTGAGCTGCTGTAAGTATGGAGGTTCTTTTCTAGTTTACTTGCTTTTGGCAGTCACGGCACCTGGGATGTGGAGCTTGACGACAAGGGCCTATGAGCAGCGTGTCCAATGACCGGGCAAGCGGACAAAACGGAAGATATGCGTAGATGAGATTAAGATTACAGGGTGGTAATAGTCCACAGACCTCCATTGTGCCAACATTTGCCGACGAGGACGCTGGCCTGTCGTCTCGAGAGGGCGTTCCAGTGCAAAGTACCGACAGCACCTTGGCAGTGATGGAGACTGGTTCGATTATGTAGCGCGCCATATTACGTGGACTTGTCCTCTTGAAGCGCGAAGCGATAGCGACCCCGGTTTTCGGATATAACGGTTCGAATGGGACGGCGACGATGAATTTGCCGGGTGCAAGATCTGCGACAAGTTCCACGCGGCCAGTCCCAGAGCCCCTGTGACGCCCCTGACGGTCCGTACCGCGCCATGCAAGCTAGCAGGGTTGCCGTAACGCTCAAGAAGCTGACAGGGATGCCGTCACGCCAAAGGTCGATGCGGATTGGTCCGGCTGCTGGCTGAGCTTACCGGGGGCTCTGCACGTTGTGTTGAAGGCCCC